>RJWK010010312.1:0-43896 GCA_004363435.1 Platanista minor | reverse complement strand
GGTGTCCAAAAATCTCCCCAGTTCCCTATTAGTCACATTATTTGGTCTATTTTGTGAGAACACAAAGGGCCCACCGCAGGCGTTGTTATTAGTGATGGGGTTCTTGGTGGGGAATTCATGAAGCGAAGGCAGAACGCTTTCCCTGTGGACGCTGCAACCTGGCTGTTTAGTGCTCTCTCCTTTCTCGAAGCGACCGTGATTCAGTGTTGCCACGCCATGGTTGAGACTGGGATTTCACACTGGGGATTGAAGAAATCCATTTGTGTCTTAGGTGGCACAGTCATCGCCAGGCCAGGAAGACTTTCATCAGGATTCCTTAATAGGCTTGAAGGAAAACACTGATTCTTCACTGCTACAAGGCTGAAGAGAAGAATCAGAATCATTTTTCCACTACCTTTGTAATCTAGCTTGAATATTAAACTGTGTCTTTCCTTTCTCCAGAGAGGGAACAGGAAGAAAACTTGAATGCTTTGAAGGAATATGCCAGTATTGAAAAGGGGGCTGCATGTGGAACTGGGTAACCAGATACGACCATTATGAGGAGCTCAGGGGCCTCAGAACTCCACTCTCCTCACTGAGGTCACCCTCAACAGGACCCTGTTTGCCAGACCAGTTTTGGCCTGTGACCAGCTGACTAGTCACTCCATAAAATGTCAGATAAGGGGATAAAGGAGTGGACAGACAACCAGTTCATCATCATCTTTTGATTCGGTACTCTTGGGAATTTAAACTTTAATACAGTTGAATGAATGAGGACCTTCAGTTGCTAATGAAAGGAACCCAACTCAAACAGGCTGATGCAAAACAGCTATATCTGTGAATCTCCCCCTCTCTCTCTTTCTCTGTCTGTCTGTCTCTCCCTCCCTCCTTCTATACACTGAGTAATATGTTTTGACAATCCATGGACAGGCCTGAATACAATCACTTAAGCAATGTCAGAAATCTTTCTCTGTTATTGGTCTCTGCTTTCCTCTGTGTTGGCCATATTCTCAGGCAGGCTTTTCCCAGCCTGCAAACCCAATGGAAAGAGCTGATTTTTTTCCCAGTAACTGTGGGAAAAAATCCTGCAAAGGTTTTCTATAGGCTTGGTGGGGATCATATATCTATACCTGAGCCAATCATTATGACCAAGGAGATGCAGAGATCAGATTGGCCGGCCCTCCGTCACTCTCCCTGCAGTTAGGGGCTAGGTGAGTTAATTCTATTTCATCTGCGAGGACTGTGAATGGAGCAACAGGGTGCCTCAAGGTAAAATCAGAGTGCTGTTACTAAAAGATATGATGCTGGGTGGGAGAAACAACAACAACAATAGAGCTCTGTGCAAAATTCGAGTGCTACTCAGATAAAACGGAATTTGTTTTCATAAGCCACCAAAGAAAATCAGTCTCATTTTAAATGTAATAATGTATCACTGTGTCCAGAGCCAGCCTGGAGCTCCATGAGGGTCAAGTCTGTCTGTGTAGTTCATTGTGCCAGTGCCTCATGTATTATAGGTGCTCAATAAACATTTGGTAAGTAATGAATGATTAGACAGATTTCAGAGCTGGAATAGGATTATTTTCAACATTTATCGCTGCCCAAAAACTCCCTCACTGATGCCTGAAATGTTAGCAACTGATTCCACTGGCTCTAGTCATCTTCCCAGTCAAAACGTGTATCCTGAGAGAGGTAATATTTTAGGTCTCCTTTGTCATCACATCTTTTTTTTTCCCCATGGTCTGTTGTCTCCTTGAGGTAAGTTAGAGGAATGATGGATTTCTTCTTAAGGGGAGGTACTTAAAAGGAGGTCTTTATTCTTGGCTGCTTTGTGTGTTCGTTGCTGCATGCGGGCTGCCTCTCTAGTTGAGGCGCGCGGGGGCCGCACTTCATTGTGGTGCGCGAGCTTCTCATCGCGGTGGCTTCTCTTGGTGCGGAGCTCGGGCTCTAGGTGCGCGGGCTTCAGTAGCTGTGGCACGCGGGCTCAGTAGTTGTGGCACGTGGGGGCTTAGTTGCTTCGCGGCATGTAGGTTCTTCCCGGACCAGGGCTCAAACCCGTGTCCCCTTCATTGGCAAGTGAATTCTTCATCCCTGCGCCACCAGGGAAGTCCTGGCGTCACATCTTGAGTTGAGTTGGTTCTAGACAGCCTTCCCAGAAGGGGTTGCAAAAGAAGAGCAAAGTACACGAAACTCTAGGGGCAGTTGACACACTTTCCTGACTTCCCCGTCTTGCTTAGGGTAAGTCAGGCTCCCATTTAGCCCAGTGATGTCCTGACCAGAGTGGCTATGGAGGCTGAGAAAATCATTACTCCATTTCTGCCCTCAAATTCTAGGAGAGCTGTGGGAGAGGCCCCACTGTGGTCAGATGGGGCAGGAAACCGTGGTTCTTTGATCCTCTGCAGAGGAAGAGGAGGTGAATGTGTTAAATGCCTCACAGCACAAAGGGAGCCACCCACTTCAAAAACAGGAGCAAAGGGATTTCTCCTCCTCCTCCTCCTGGAAAGTTCTGGGCTCTCCATGGGACCTGCAACGCCTAGGCACAGCCAGGGAGATGCTATGAAGGAAACAGGACGTAGGAGGAAGAGGTCGAAATAGGCTAGGATTCCCCGCTGCACGCTCCTGTCAGTGATGACCCTGACCCTTGATGGTGTAGTTTTAAATGAAAATGTGAAAAAAATGACTTAGGCAAACCTGTAATCCCAGTTATTACATGTATCAACTGCTTCTGTTTTAAATCATGAGTGGACTGAATTTCACTTTAACCAAAATTCAGAAGCAAGATTCTAGAATGATTACATGGTTGGTACTCAAAGGATGGTATTACCAAGAGCCAGGTATTCCTTCTGCTCCAAGAAAATAATAGGACCTCAAACACAAGTTGCTACTGTTGGATTGTCTAAGGAACCCATGGGTGCTGAGTGGTGCCAGGCACTCACCCTCACGGCCGAACCTGGCCCCTCAGGAGCAACAGTAGCAGCCTTTTTGATGACCTCTGGAAGCAGCTGGGCTGGGAAAGGGCAAAAGGGCCTGCTTTGCATCGCCTCTAATT
The DNA here is from genome assembly GCA_004363435.1 of Platanista minor. Classification (NCBI taxonomy): domain Eukaryota; kingdom Metazoa; phylum Chordata; class Mammalia; order Artiodactyla; family Platanistidae; genus Platanista; species Platanista minor. The sequence continues at coordinate 40,871 of RJWK010010312.1, read as the reverse complement.
CTGTGCCTCTTTTCATTCTACCAAGCAAAAGGAAACACGTAGTTTTAGGAACGCTGTTTTCTCTGTGATTTAAAAATATTAATTATCTTTATTTTTTCTCATTATAAAAGCAGTACACCTTTATTTTTAAACATTTGTGGAGAAAAAATATTTTAAGTAAATAAAAATTATTCATAATCCCACTACTAAGAGATAACTAGTGTTAATATTTTATGGATTTTCCTCTAGTTTTTTAAATGCGTGTATTACATGTTTTGTTTTTAATTTGTTGTTGTTCCAAAACTGGGATCTCACTGTATGCAACTGTGTATTTTTCTCTTCTGTAACATACCATCATGAGCATGTCTTCCAAAACAATCACAATTTTGATCATGAAAACTGTACATTTTTGTCTTCTTCTATTCAACCAATAACATCCAGAGTAAGACCAAATCTGTATAAAAGAGGGGTAATAACATCCCCTGGTGGAAACGAAGGTGTGGAAAGCAGTTCTTTTCACAGTCTAGATCTTAGATTCCTATCACGTTTATGACCTCATGCACTCTCAAAACTTAAAACAAGTGAAAACATTTGAATGAAAAATGAAAGGGCTGAGGCAACTCCAAAATATCATTCCTAATTTAGGGATTGCAAAATTCAGAGGGAGGCATGAGATAAGCCTCTTCAAAAGGATCACTGGAGAGAAACCACAAAGAAATGTTTGTAGTGAAAACTAGCTGAAGCTGTTATAGGCTATTGGACTGGAGTCTGGAAAAGGCACAAATGTTCAATCTGATCCCACTTTCTGTGTGGGTCAGGACACGGCTTGCAGTGAACGAAGCAAACCTACCAGCATGACGACGGCGGTGGCCTGCGAGCCAGTTAGTGCTTAGCTGAACGGGCAGCAAATAAGACGCGGCACACAGTCCTGGGCTTCCCTGGTGGCGCAGTGGTTGAGAGTCCGCCTGCCGATGCAAGGGACACGGGTTCGTGCCCCGTGTCCGGGAAGATCCCACGTGCCGCGGAGCGGCTGGGCCCGTGAGCCATGGCCGCTGAGCCTGCGCGTCCGGAGCCTGTGCTCCGCAGCGGGGAGAGGCCACAACAGTGAGAGGGCCGCGTACCGCAAAAAAAAAAAAAAAAAAAAAAAACAACCCAACAACATCAGGCTCTCAAACCTTAGCTCAGTAGGAAGAAGAAAAGTGATCACAGACAGGACGAGGGTGTCGATAAAATGTTTACATACAGAGACTTCCTTGGTGGTGCAGTGGTTAAGAATCCACCTGCCGATTCGGGGGACACGGGACACGGGTTGGAGCCCTGGTTGCAGAGCAACTAAGCCCGTGAGCCACAACTATTGCAGCCCACATGCCTAGAGCCTGTGCTCCGCAAGAGAGAAGCCACCGAAGCCACCGCAGTGAGAAGCCCATACACCACAACGCGCACAGCAACGAAGACCCAATGCAGCCAAATAAATAAATAAATAAATAAATTTTCAAAAAAAATTTACATACTATCAAAGCAAATGGAAGGCTTAGTCAGAGCGGTCCACCCTACACATGTCTTTCTACTCCAGGGAGCAGCATGGCTCTGGGATCTCTTTACATGGCCAGAATGAGTTATAGAAAGGTTTTCCAGCTTTAACTCTTTGTTTTTAACTGTTTTCACTTGTATTTCCCCTGTCATACTCCCCAAGGGTGTGAGCTCTGGTCCTGCTCTTCTGTATTCAGTGGCACCCCCAAGAGCCCACTGGCATCAGGAGGAAGGAAGGGATCAGGGGATGAGCAGAGAAGCTGGTGCAAATGGAGAGCTTTCAGTCAAAGGGTGAGAGGGCAGAAACACCACCTGGACCCTCAGAGAACAGTCTGACCAAGGTTCGAAGGAAAGTATTCCAGTGACCCCCAAATTCAAGGTACCTTAAGGATGGAAGAGGGCTTCAGAAATGAGAAGCCTCTGCAACCCAACCACCAACTCAAGGGTGTTGGGAAGGGAGAGGGGAGTGCAGGCCAAAAGCAGGCAAGGCTAGCTTAAGACCCTGCACTCCTGGTCCACCGGGGTTCAGGGCCTTAGGATAGGCTCAAACTATGCGACAGAAGTGGCGGGGGTCGTGTTAAGGAGTCTAAGCTGGTACTTCTCACTCCTCCACAGGGCAACAAATCAAGAGAAGAGTTGCTGAGGCAAGGAATAGCAACTTTATTCGGAAACCCAGCAGACTGAAAAGATGGTAGCTAGGGTCCCAAAGCGTCATTTTGCCCAGGTTTGGATGATTGTTTCTTTTATAGACAAAGAGGGGGAAGTGAGGAGGTAAAGTGTTTTTTTTGTTGTTTTTTTTTTAATGGATGACCACAACAAAAGCAACAATGATTGCAATTATCAAACACGAAGCACACTCATACTATGTCATAATATTGACATTCAGTCCAGTAATCCTCCACTGTAACAGCTCCTTTACTTTTCAGTGAAAATTGATTTGTATATTTTTTGCCTCTGAGTCCTTGTGGAATTTTTTTTTATTCAAACAGAAAGTCACAAAAATTATAATCATCCTCATCAGTTCACTCAGTCCCATGTAATTAATTTTTTTTAATCTTGATCTTTTGTTAGCACTTTTATGAATTCATCAGCTTTCCATTAGAGTTCTGAAAATGCTTATTCATTCAGTTCAGCAGTATGGTCAGTTACCAGAAACCTGTACTTGTCAGAGTCTTTTCCATGAATTCCTTGAAGATGAAACCCTTTTATAGGAACATATTTGCAAAAGCATCAGAGTTCATCCAGAACTGTCTGTAAATGACAAAAGACTTAAAAATGACCACGGTTAAAGATTTGATGAAAGTTCATAATAATGAAATTGACAAGGAAATTTAGTTATTTCTGAAATATACATTTTAAAGTAATAACTAGAATTATGACTTATAACATTATACCAGAACATATAAGAGGTAAAGTTTAAAAAAAGAGTGAGAGAGAGAGAGAAGTTATTGCAAACATTTCTTGGTTCTGGTCAGACTCTGGAACGGATGTGTTACTTCCTTCTTTCCTGCAGCCATTCACAGGTGGGCCTGGTCAGGATGTTTCCTGTGAGCTTAAACAAATGTGTTTTAGCTTAACTTTCAGGCATGGGAGGCAGGGTTCCCAGAGATGGGCCATCATGTGTACTTTAAGCTACAGGAAACAGCCCTTTAGTAATTCACTGGTAACAAAAGCAACAGAACACAAAGGTTAAAGTAAAAGAAACAGATCCAGTGTGGAGTCAGATTTGTTCCTCCCTATTTACAGTAGGGGATGGAGGTGGGGTGGCGCCAGAGCGAAGGTCCTGCCCACTACCACAGCCTTTTCCACTCCTCCAAGCTACCAAGGCTCCCAACTCTGCCCCCTTCCTCCCCAGCCCCTTTCACGGCCCTCGCTATTAACCCCACCTTCCAAGACCTCGGTAGTTCCTGTGCCTGCACTACCACTTCCTCGCCGCCGTGTGGCCTGAATTATCTCACTGCAAAATGAGGATAACAGTAGTAACTAAGGGAAAATTGTTACAAATATGCAGTGAGTTCAGTACATGTAAAACGCCTAAAAGAGTGCAGGATCTCAAAATGAACGTTCGAAATAAGTTGGCTGTTAATACTCTCTCCTTTGCAAATTCTTCGCCCCATCACTCCCTCCCAGGGATAAGGTGCATCTCTTCCCATCTCTCGCCCGCTCCCCCGCTCCGCCCACCCGCGAGCGTCGTCCAGCTGCAGCACAGGGGACTGGGATGGGGACGCGGATGGGGCACGCGGCACACAGCCAAGTGCTCTGAGGATGGTCTGAGTGGAGAGCGGCGCGAGCTCCCCGCAAGGAGCGAAACTGGCGGCGTGGAGACACTGGACGGCGGGCACCCGGCGGCGTCCAGTATGTCCGAGGGGCCCTGCCCGCGCCCTCCTAGACCGGGCTCCCAGCGCCCGGCCACCACCGCGCTGCAGGGGCCATCCTGGCTCGGGGGAAGCGGCTTCCCGGATCGAGTGAGGACGGCCGCAGACTGAGGCGCAGAGCCCGGCCGCTGGGTGATACCACCGGCCACGCTGGGCAAACTGCACGTCCCTTCCTGGTGCTCCTTCGGGTGGCGAGGAGGGTTTCGACCGGAGACCTGGGGAGTAAAAGAAGGGTCACCGGCTGGGGTCAGTCAGGCAGTGCGGCCGGAGGCGAGGCAAGGCTGAAGAGAGGCGCTGGGAACGCGTCTTCCGAGAGCGGCTCGTTGGTCTAGGGGTATGATTCTCGCTTCGGGTGCGAGAGGTCCCGGGTTCAAATCCCGGACGAGCCCAGGCTTTTTCTGTCTAAGGCTAAAACTTATAAAAGAGTTTCTTTTTCTCACACGGCGCATTTAGAGGCTGAAATGAAACTAGTCCGGTCCCTTGAGCTCGAATCTTGATCGTCTTCGTTTTAGGAAGTAAAGGATTGGATGAGATCAATTCGTTCAATATGTGGTCTTTGTACGTCTGAGGGCAAGGTATGAAAATGCTTGTACCATTTAAAACACGCGTACTTGGAAAAGAGGCACGCCTCGAGCGGACTCCTGGGCACCCCTCGAACACTCCAAACGTGAGCAGGGGGCGCGGTGGATTAGCGGGACCAGGGTGATAGGGCGCGCTGTCCTCCTCCAGCGGTCGCTGTGCGTGCGGACATGCGTGTGCCTGGGCAAGTTTAAACCGCACCTGTGGGCAACCGAGATCGGAACTCAGTCCCTAACACACGCGCTCGACTCCGAAACTGGCAGGAATGGGGACAAGCGTTTTCATGGTTAGCAAACTTTCTACGTTTTCATGTTACGTCTTTCAATGGTATTTGAAAGTAAAGTGTGCTCCAAGTTCAGAAAGTCTCAATTTTGTATTTTCCTCCAACATGTATTTATTACATTTATGGATCTATTCTAAAATTAATTTCTTTAGAAATGATTAATTCATGAAGAAGGAAAAAGGAGGGCTCGTCCGGGATTTGAACCCGGGACCTCTCGCACCCTAAGCGAGAATCATACCCCTAGACCAACGAGCCGTCGCGTTTCGGGTGTTCCCGTCATCATAAAAGGAGGAACTACTTAGTCCCGCGCCCCCAAGTGGTTATCTGTGTAATATGTTTATATCCTTCAGCTGTTTCGCGTTCTTGTGTTTTCGATTTTCTTTCTTTTCTCTCTTGATCTCTGAAAATCAATGCCAGAGAAGAAAACAACGGTGTCACTACCAGTGGCATATTTATAATTCCATTTATATTTATGGCTGATAAATTGCAGTGAGTGTGTGGCAATATCCCTGTGGCAGGCGGATTCCAGATTCGCTCCCTTGCTGCGTTCAGGATGTTGCTCTTTCCAATAATAGTAAAATTGTCCGTTTCTTGCCTACACCTTTCATCCTAGTGTTCAAAGCACCACCTTTCCAGCCTTGCAAATTACCCTAACTGTGTTTTTACTCAAACTGTTTTCTTCAGCTGGAAAATCTGTCTCTTCCTCTCTTTTCCATAAATCCCAAACTCTGACCTTCTCAGAAAAAGATCCTTTAACATATTAAAACTAACCTTATGTGGTATATAATTGGGTTGCAGTCTTGTCTCCTCTAATCATTATTTATTAGAGGACAAGACACCAACACTAACAGCAACACTGAATTCTACTGTACAATTGACAACCAACTGTTATATAATTGGTGTCCAATTGTCCCAATATCTTTCTTTAACGCATGGCTTCTTTACTATATTTTGAATTATTAAATACTTAGTATTGAGGCTTATGCTGGCAAAACTGGTGCTCAGTGAATAATTTCTGAATGACCACAATTTGTTCCAAATCCCTTAAAAATACAAATTTTGGTATTTGGACAATCACTAATTGTGAATTGCAACTTTAGCAAATAACTAACCAGACAGGAAACTACAAGTAGACAGGGCGACTATCCTGAACAGGCCTATTCGTTTATTTTATGTCATATAGCATTCATTCTCCAGTTTATTCATTCATTTGATTGCTCATTCGTTCAACAAACATTTAGAAGCGCTATGTGCCAGACTCTGAGTTGTCAACTTTCTTCTTATGGTTTGACACGAGTAAATTGCAGTTCTGGAGCTCTAACGTTCAGTCCCCACCCTTTGTTTTGTTGGAAACTGTCCTAACTTGAGTCTTCAGTCCTCCTTAGGGCCCAAGGCAAGGAGAATAAGAATACCTTTTAAGATGTTCGTTAGTTCTAGATGCCAGCAGAGTTCATTCATCAGAACCTAACTGGAAAAAAATGTGCCCTGGACACTTAAGAAATTTCTATTTCTCCCAAGAATGAGGAAACCACAAAATATAACTCGTTATGTAAAATAATGTAACCACTTCAGTTTTCTGGAAACATCCGTCTCTACAGTTACCAAGAGGTCTGTCGCAATGCTCACCTTTCCTACTTGAATTTACTACAGTTATTATCATTTTAGGGCTTTTGTTTTTTTCTTACTCCTACTTCTCTCTAGTGATTGAAAGGGTTTGTCTTTTAGTTTGCAGGTGCCACTAGAGTATCACATCTGCCCTCCCAACCATGATACAGGAAGACTGACAGTAACGAAACTCAGGATATCAATTGCCCAACTCACAGTGAGAAATGTCTCTATACTGGTGAGAGGAATGTCTGTGCTCTCTCTCCAGTGTACATTCTTCCCTCATAGGTGAAGCAAAAGTAGTACTTAGGTGGCAGCAGGGCACAGGGAGACAGAGGACCTTGAAGAACATTTTATTCCAGTCACAGTAAATGAAGAAGCCTGGTGACATATCCTTCTATACAATGAACCCTAAAGACCCCATTACCCATGTTCCCCCAATTTGGTCCCCCGGGACACTTGAATTTTCAGATTTTCAAAAAGTTCCTAGAAAAATGCAACCCCTTTCCTGGATTGAGACATTCTCTCTGTAGACATGTTAATGAAACTGATTTAGCGCCAGGTAAATCTTTCGCAGGGTGGCCTGGGATTCATCTTTGACTCTATCTGATATTCATCAAATCTCAGTGGTCCTGGAATGGCTTGCTATCACCACCCACAGATCACAGCATTCCATTTCTTCTGGCAACAGATCTTAAAAAACAAAGAGGGAGAGAATGCCAGTGAGAGTACAGGGGGTGGAGGAGAATTCTACTACAATCACAGAGATGTTGGAAATTTTGGTGCCTGACACCCTCTTCCTACTTCTCCCATTAATTCCAGCTCTAGAAAATTCTGTCCATATATATTTGGAATCACTAGTTGCTCCTGGGTGCCCCTTATCTGATCTCTATTAAGAGAAGACTTAACCCCCTGAGATGTTCCCAAGGCAAACCCGTCCTTATTAGTGCATTTATTGTGCAGTGTGTGGAGCGGGAAGTCTTTGAGGCCAATGGATCTGCACATAGGTAACTACTATCAGACAAGACTCTGCCCATGATTTTCCTTCTTACTGACTCTGTGGGGAAAATTCTCCCCAAGGGGCCCATTCTTTTCAGAGGCAAGGCAGCCCATTAAAAATGACTTTTCTCACTTGATGGAAAGTCTTCAGCTGATTCTGACTGTATGCCTGGACTGACTGAGCTGGAAAGAGGAGTTTCCAGGAGGTATCTGAAGAGGAGGTTTGTTGAGTGAGACCTTCAGGCTCACAATAGTGATTGAAATCCAAAGCTTTTGTTTGTTTGTTTGTTTTCCATTTACTATCTCTACAGAAGAATCAGAAACTACAATACAAGGCCTATGGCTAAAACAACCTCACATGATTTTGGTTTTCTTTGTAACTTCTCTAGATTAATTCAATAAACATTCATTCTTCTGTATTCAACAAATATTTATTAAGTATCTACTGATGGTCTGATATTGTTTATCGTGGAAACGCTTGGCTGCCCCAGCAGGCTCCGGTTTCACGGTAGCCCTTCTGTTGCTTCCTTGGGCTCCAGACCTAGATATCTAACTGCCTTCTGATTGACCATCTGGGTGTTCTCAGCTCTTTCAGCAGCGTTCAAGGCCCAGCTCATTAGCTTTCCTCACAGACCAGGTTCTCTTCCTGGGTTTTTAGTCTTAGTTAACTGGTAGCATCATTCACCACTCTGGCTAGAAATTGGAGGTCACATCTGTCTTTGATTAGACTTCCCATCTAATTTATACCCAGTCCTGTCATTCCTTTTGTGAAATGTTTCTCCAGTCCCCGTCTTCCTCTCCACCATCACTGCCAACACCTTATCTCATGCTCTCTTCACTCTTGCCTTGTCTGTTGCAGGAGTCATCCTTTTAAAACACAGATCTGAACTTGTCACTTCCCTCTCATCACTCCCCACTGCCTATACAATAAAGACAACCCCAGGCTCTTCAAAATATTACCACAGCCTATTTTTCCAGCATTCTCTCTTTCCCCTCTTCCACTCACTCCCCCTGAAGTTCCAAACCACACAGGATTAACCCACTATTCCTTGCACCTGATACTGCTTTCTTGTTTCTGAGTTTGCTTTTCCTGTTTCTCTCTGGTGAAAATTTATTCAGCCTTTAAAATCCACCTCAAATGCTACATCCTCTGTGCATCTTTTCCAGACACCTCACAGGCCAGTGGTTCTCACAAGAGGGAGGTAGCTGTATTGAGGTACATCACAGTCAGTGGAGAAGCTTTTAACATAACATGTGTCTTTGAGAACCACTGTCCCTGTTGGCCTTACGGTTTCTCCTTTGTTCGACTTTCTCTTCAAGCATTGAAAAAAATTTAGTTCAGTACTTGCTTGCTACACTGACTGGTAGACTCTGTGCTTCTTGAGAATAAAGTCAAGTCTAGGTATTCTACATCTACAGCACATAGTAATTGCTCACTTAATGCATTTGTATTCTTTCCAACCTATGACATTCCAGAAACACTTCATGAGGATCTTGCTGAGAGAGAAATAGGGTGAAATGGTTCTGTCTTTCTCTTTCTAGTTTTCCCTCACTAGTGCTAAAGTAATTATTATGAGTTTGCTGAACTATAAGAGTAGCAGGCTAAAATAGCTAAAATATCAGGAAGGGTGTTCACAAGGTTGACTTGAGACAAAACCCTGAAATGAGGGGCTGCATTTGGGTGCTCTCACCATGCTCTTCTCCCACTCTCATCCTAATTGTCTAATACTTGTTTCCTTCTCTCACACTATTGGCCTCCCATCTGGATTTTTTCCTTTTCTTCCTTCACCCTCATTTTTCCTGTGCTCCTGTCCTTCCGTTTCTCCCTTTTGTGGGATGTTCTCATAAGGACTCTTCCAAACACTTTCCAGAATTTATTGGGCAACCAATAAGTGGCAGACAACGTTCTGGGCCAAGGTAGCCAAGTGGAGCCGGCTCAGAACGGCACTTCAGAGTCTGGGTGGGGAACTTGACAATTTTTAGTGATAAATCGAGGGATATTTTGTTTACAAAAGCAAAACAAACAAAACCCCATTCATTTGTGCTCCAGGTAGTAGGAAAGAGTTCCCAGTTCCCAACCCTTCTTAAGCCAAAACAGGGGTCTCTTAAGAGGAGATTCGGACAAGATGGAGACTTCTTTTTAAGCTAGTAGATTTCTCAATATGCACGCATAAATTATCTGATCCAGGCAAAGGACAGGCCTTGGAGGCAGGGCAAGGGGAGAGACTGTGCTCTATCTGAACGACTGAATCAGAAGTCTCTCCCCGTCGTAGCCCTAGTTCTTTTTCTTTTTTCTTTTTTTAATTTGTAAACGAACTGCTTCTTTTCCTTTAGGTGAGGCTCAGAGAAACCGGGAAAAGCTGAAGCAGGCGAAGACAGACAATGAATAGATCTGGAGGACCAGACCCTTAGAGAGGCAGAGGAGACTGGCTTCGGGGGCGGGCGGGCCAGGACAGACCGGCGGACAGCCACGCAGGCAGGCAGGCAGGCTGGCAGAGGGCTTGGCGGCGGTCGCCTCGGACAGCCGGGGACCTCCAACGCCGGCATAAGGAGCCTGGGTGGGACCGAAAAGGCGGGGCTCCGCCTGGAGAGAGGGAGTGATGGACGGTCGGTGCCTTCCAATCGAGTCCTTCAAAGTGCTCGGGGCAAGCCAATGAGCGGACAGCTGGGGCCGGCGCGGGGCCGAGGTCTGGGCGGAGGGCTGGCTGGCTGCGGCTGGGGCCGCGAGCGGGGATCGCGGCGTGGAGGTGCTAGCAGACGCGGGCGGCGGCGAGTCCGGAGCCCCCGGGCCGGAGCCGAGCTAACCGCAGTGGGGACCGGGGCCCAGAGCCGCGGCGGCTGCGGCCGGAGGACGATGGCAGCGCCCGCCGGGGCCGGAGCACTGATTGCATCCCCAGACCGCAGGCGCTGGTTGTGGTCGGTGCTTGCGGTGGCGCTCGGGCTCTGTGAGTGAAGCCGGGACCGCGGGGGCGGCGGGGCCAGGTGGCGGGCCCTGCGCGCGCGGGGCGCCGAGGTGGGGAGGGGGCGCGGCCTGCACGCCCTGGGGACCGAGGAACGGAGCCGGCGGTCCCCGCGACGGGCTGGAGAGGCGCGGAGCCTCTTTCTTCCTCCTGGATCCCTGCGTGTGGAGGAGGCGGGGAGAACTCCCTACCTTGCTCATTCCTGGGGAGCTGTCTGGGGGAGCGGGCCTGGCGGGAGGCCGCATTGCGCCCTCGCTGAGTCGCCCACCGTCTCCGCCTGGCGACTCTGGGTCGCCCAGGCCCGCTTGGGATTCCGGTTCAGGAACCCGGGCTTCTGGCGTTCTCCACCTTTGGGAGGTGGCGGAAGGTTGCAGGGTTTTCATTCGTAGGGCCTTTGTTGATTGTTTCCCTTTTAAGCGACTGTTTCGTTTTACCTTGTTAGTTCCATTTCCAGTGCTCTCCAGCCCATTTTTTAAGCCTCTGAGATAGTAGGGTCCCGGAGTCTCATTTGTCTCATCTCTGTCGTCTGCAGAGCACCAGGAAGAAATTTACATTACTTCTGTGTTAGGATGCAAAGAGCTGGGAATACCACTGGAGTGACCTGGCTTAAAAGAGTTTGGTCCAATCCATAATAATTACAGTCACAGTCACCGTAGTTGGACAAGACATAGGACATTAAAAGGCTCATTTTTCTTTAAAAAAAAAAAATCACGTTTCTTTCCTTGCCAGATTTCATGAGTGAGACATAAAGTAAACCTCAGGCTGGATTTATTGAATTGGATGAGTTGGCTGGATTTATTGAATTGGATGAGTTGTTTTACGGACATCTGCAGTGGTATCTGCCACAGGACTTTTTTTGTGTGTGTTGTTCAAAGCAGAGTACTTGTTGCTGTCTCAGAATGTGGTTAAGTAATGGTTATAAAGAGAGCCAACTCCTAAAAAACCACGGAGACTTCATTTCTTTTGTTTTGCAAAATGTCAGTTGCATGACAGTATCTGAACAGGAGTATACTCAGTAATTAATTACTTTCATGGAAAAGTTCTTAGTGTAATCTTTGGAGCCAGGAAAAATACCATTTAATGAATGAGTCCAGGATCTGTAAAGTATAAACGTAAAAGTCCCCCCACCCTCTGGAGGTTGATAGATGAATATATACTTTGTATATATAAGACAATCCATTCTGTATAAATGTCTCTTCTGAGGGGGAAAAAGAAAAGGGGTTAAAAGCATGGGGGTTTTTTGGTGGTGGTGGTGGTGGTAATATTCATGTTTTAAGTGAAGAAGTAGGAAATAGCTTAAAACTAAGGTGTATCAGAAATCTTGTGTGTTCAGACAGAATTATTATGCGTGAGAGGCAGACACCCATCTTTATTGAGGCCAAAAGCAGTCAGAGTCGTCTTAATTAAACTCAAGGTATTAAAAAGTAGCAGAACTGAAAAACTGAATATTAATGGATACTAATACAAAAAGATCATCAGAATTACATGTATACACACCTTGGACATACGTAGCTCTTCCATAGTAAAAGATGAATGCTGATACGTGAAAGTCAGCAGGTGATGTTATTGGTTAATTTTAGAAAACTATCGAACGTTTCTTCTTTCAAGCTACCTTTTCTTGTCATGAATAACTGTACATAGCAGTTCATGTTTGACAGAAAGTCTTCTCAAGTTTGATCTAGATACAGTTATTCAGCAACCATTTACTAAGCATTTTTTAAGTATTAAGCACCAAAAGTATTCTAGGAAGGACAGTCCCTGGCCTCACATAATTTATAGTTCAGTGGGAGAAACAAAGTGTGATAAACAACATGAGAAGTCTTTCATTAATGGTTTGCTGTGAGAGCACTGAGAGTCATCATCTCAGACCGAAGTTCAGGCTGCTAGAGAAAGGGATGCTTAAGCTAAGTAGGTGTTGGGAGAAAACAGTATAGGCAGAGTCATGAATGAACCTGTTGGTAGGTCAATGTCGTGAGAGGTTGGAGTGTGTATAGGAGAGACGGTGGGAATTAAGGCAGGAGAGCCAGCCAGAGGCACTAACTCCTAAAGGACCTTGTTTGCCGTTCATAAGGCTGAATTTTATCCTAAGGGCTGTCGGGAGCCTGTGAAGGATTTCTGTGTCTATCGAGATGTGAAGTGTGGGATAGAATGGTGTGAGGCTGAAGCAACCAGAGGGTTATTGTAACAATCCGGAGGAGGAGGATTGAAAACCCGAATTAAAGCAGTGGGATATGAAGAGAGGACATATCTATGAGCTTGTTAGAAAGTAAATTTGATGGGACTTGGAAATCAATTTGATGTGGACTTGAAAGAGAAGAGTGTAAGATTATCCTAAGGTTTTGAGCTTGGAAAGCTGGGCATAGTTTTGGAAAGTAGGGCTTTTCACAGTTGAAGATTATGGATGAGAGGGGAAAGGAGTGTTGGAAGAAGAGGATGGTAAAGTTACTTTTGGATATGTTGGGTTTCAGATGCTGCTGATCTATCTCAGTAGAAATGGGGCATTTGGGTAGATAGTTTTAGAGGTGAGGAGAAAGTTCTGGTAGGAAATAGAGAGCTGGGAGGCTTTATGCGGGTAGTAGTTAAAGCTGTGGATTGCTTGGATGAGGTCAGCAAGGAAGAGTGTATTGAAGGAAATAGCAGAAGGCCAAGGACAGAGACTTGGGGAATATACAGAACCTGGCAAGGAGGCTCGTTGAGTAAATGAAGAACCAGAAGAGTGTGGTGTCTTGGAAACCGAGAGAGAGTGAAGTTTTAAGGAAGAAGTGTTAACTGTGTCAGATGAAGAGAGAGTGAATACTTCAAGGATTCACTGAATGCGGCAATTGGAATGCCTTTGGTAACCCCTTAGGTAGGAATGAGCACACAGTATATGAAGAATAAATCACCCATTTCAGTAAATGGCACCACCATCCATCTAACTGCTCAACGCAGAAACCTAGGATCCGCCCTGGATAATGCCCTGTCCTTCACTCCCCACATCCAATCAGTTCTCCCATCTCCAAAATACATCTAGGAATCAACCACTTCTTTTTTGTTTTTCTCTCAGCCACTGTTTTTCTATCTGTGGTCCACTCCTAGCATTTTAGTCGGAATCACTGTCATTTTTTTTTTTTTTTTTGGTGGTACGCGGACCTCTCACTGTTGTGGCCTCTCCCGTTGCGGAGCACAGGCTCCGGACGCGCAGGCTCAGCGGCCATGGCTCACGGGCCCAGCCGCTCCGCGGCATGTGGGATCTTCCCGGACCCGGGCACGAACCCGTGTCCCCTGCATCGGCAGGCGGACTCTCAACCACTGCGCCACCAGGGAAGCCCCACTGTCATTTCTTGCCTGTGATACTGTGATAGCCTCCCAGCTGGTCTCCCCATTTTCCCCTCTTGCCTCTTTTTAGTCCATTCTTCATACAACTGCAAGAATGACTTTATAAAAATGCAAATCAGATCATGTTGCTTTCTCGTTTAAAATTCTTAATGGCTTCCCGTTGCACTCTGAATGACATCCCAACTTCTCCCCGTGGCCTATAGTTGTCTATGTGATCTGGTTTCTGCCTGTCTCTCTGACTTCAACTTGTGCCCCTTGCTCACTATATTCAAGCCATGCTGCCATCTTTCTGCTCTTAGATACTCATTCCCACCCCAGGTCCTTTGCACTTGCTTTTCCTGCTGCCTGGTGTGCTCTTTCCCCAAAACTGCCCAGAGCTGTCTCCTTTTCATCAGTGAGGCCTTAGCTTAAATGTCACTTCCTCAGAGAGGCCTTCTCCAACCACCCTATCCAGCGGGGTCCCCTGTTATCATTTCTTGGCCTTTATGTCCTTATTTTAATTCCTCACTATTTGGTGGTTCTTCTCTTTTCTCCTCCACTGGAATCCAGGACAGAGATGGTGTTGGTCTTGTTTATAGAAGTATCCCTAGTGCTTAGTGTAGTGGATATGCTAGATACTAATAAATATTTATTAAATGGCAAGGAGGCGTAGGCGTGTCTTGATAACACTTTGTTAGTAGTTTGCCACACGTAGTTAGGATTTAGCCTGGCACATAGTAGGTATTTTTAACCTGACACATAGTAGGTATCCAGGAAATGTTTGTTGAAAGAAGGAATATTTTTTCCAAGTGTGATTTTTATACATTATCTGATAATTATCACTCTTTGAGTACTATTTCATATTTCTTCAGAAATGTATGGAATGAATTAACATTCTTCAACCACTTGAAGCACTATAGTTTTGGAATTACTACTTAATTACTACCAAAATTACTTAATTACTACTAAAGTTTTATCATGTTTGTTGTAGTATCTAAGTGTTTTATCAATAAAACTTTTATTTTTTAAATTTATTTTTTTCTGTACGCGGACCTCTCACTGTTGTGGCCTCTCCCGTCGCAGAGCACAGGCTCCGGACGCGCAGGCTCAGCGGCCATGGCTCACGGGCCCAGCCGCTCCGCAGCATGCGGGATCCTCCCAGACCGGGGCAGGAACCCGTGTCCCCTGTATTGGCAGGAGGACTCTCAACCATTGTGCCACCAGGGCAGCCCAAAACTTTTATATCTTTTGATGCTTGTTGACCAAATGTAGACTTCAAGTACTACCCTTGTAGTTGAAAGGCCACTAATCTAATTACCAGTTCCCACAGCCTCTTACTCCTTATTTACTAGTTGAGATAATAAAACAAAAACTTAGTTTTTTGTTTTTTTTTTTTAATATTCTACCATTCATTTTTACCCTAACTCCAGGGTATTCACTAGGCTCAGAAGCTGCCGAAAAAAGAAATAAAGACACTATTAAGTGAAAGAGAGATATATGTGAAAAGTATATAAAATGCAAATTTGTGTTTTCACGAAGTCTTTATTCACTTATTCAACCAAATGAACACCTCCTGGGTGCCAGGTAGTGTTTTAGGTACCGTGGATGCAGCAGGGAGCCTAGATTCTAGTGGGAGGTGACGGAGTATTCAAATAAAATAATGAACACCAAAGGACGGTTTAAATTCCTGACAGTCACCACATTTAAGATATTCACCTATTGTGAAAGGTTGCAGTAAAAAAAAAAAAAAAGGAAAAGAGGGAGAGGGAATATTATTGGCATTACAAAATAGATGTTTTTTTAACTTACAAAGGATCCATTGTGGGATTTCATTAATGGTTGCTCTTTCCTACTGAGTTTAAAATGTGATTTAATTGGGAAAAACATAATATACACAGTTTTTCAGAAATATTGCTGCCTCCCTTCCACCTAGTTAATGCTGGTCTACCTGCTAAATATTTCTCACATTCCTTTCTATCACCACTGAGGCTGATTTAGTGCAGCCACAATCACATTTCTCCTGGGTGATTAGAATCTTTTAACTGGAGCCCAGTTGTGTTTTTATTGAATTGTATCTTTATCTGAGAATTTGAATTCTCTGTGTAGGACATGCATCTCACGTGTACCTAAACCTTGCAACGATTTTAGTCTTGCTAAGACCATTGGTGTCATTTTATTTTTTTAATTAATTTATTTTTTTTGCGGTACGCGGACCTCTCACTGTTGTGGCCTCTCCCGTTGCGGAGCACAGGCTCCGGACGCGCAGGCTCAGCGGCCATGGCTCACGGGCCCAGCCGCTCCGCCGCATGTGGGATCCTCCCGGACCGGGGCACGAACCCGTGTCCCCTGCATCGGCAGGCGGACTCTCAACTACTGCGCCACCAGGGAAGCCCATTGGTGTCATTTTAAAAAAGAGAATAAATGGTTTGCTCTGACATGGAATTCATTATAGATTAGTTTGGTTTTTAGCCTCCATCAAAGGAAATTTAATTATTAGAAGAACTAAAAGCATTGCCTGAGGTCTCAAGTATCAGATGGCTCTGGGTCTCGATCCCTGAGGCTGGTGAGATATGAAGGCTTCGTATATCTTGAGTGATAGTCCTTTCTTCCTTTTCCACTCTTTGCCAAGTGCTTGACATTAGCAATGCTCTAGAGTCTAGACCAAAGTCATTGGAATTTTGGCTGCTAAGAAGGCAGAGGTCAGTTGGCTTTGTGACCGTTTGTAGTGCCTGAGTTGAGAAATTGCAGTTGTCTTCTGGGACCTTTATATCTTTGCCCTTAAACCTCTTTACTTATTTATTATCTTTTTGAATGCATGTGGGCTGCTGTAATTTTTTATTCACTTATAATTTTCCCTTGGTCCCATTAGGCCTTTATGCAAAGGATAATTTCATTGATAAATTCTTCAGTGATTTATTCTTTTTTTTTTTCCCTTCCAAACTCAAAGTCTCTTCAGAAATTGTGATCCTTTGTAATACCTTTGATCTACTGTCAGGGCCTGTGGCTTGAATAGTTCTCTAACGACTGTGATGTGTTGTACCCAGTTCTTAGGTTTAACTAACTGGCGTTAGAGAGGCAGTATGTCTTTGTTGAGCCTGAGTTATTTATTATTATAGATAAGATTGCCCCTTAGAATGAAATCCCTGACTTGAGTTTGTTAGTACTGTGCTGTAACCAACTGAGCAAATGTCAATGAATTTGCAATGAACATTTTCTATACTGAGACTCTGATATTCTACTTTGGGATCTGGAGAGTTCGTTATGTGCAATTTAAAACCATTTTTAAAATGCTTTTATCGGAATTAAGAAATGTCTTCTTTTCTCTCCAAACATTAAAGAACCCAGTGTGCAGTTATGTAAGTTTAACGTAATCCTGTGCTTCTTCCAGATAACACTTTAAAAGATGAAGGTGCTATATTGTAGACTAAGCTTCAGTAAGAACTTATATGACCCTGTGCCAGACACTTTCCTACAGTTACTCACATCCAGGTCATAATTGCTATTTACCTTCCTCTGAAGGGTGTTGCTAGGAAACATAAGCAAAGGACTCAGCTTCCTAAGAGAAAAATGTGTTAAAATGCAAGTATTCGAAATCTCCTAAATGGTAAGAAGGGCAGAGAGAAAGGTTAGGGAGAAGTTTTGAATTAATTAACTCACATTTTATCTATCTATCTGTCTAGCTATAGATACAGATTATATATATATATTTATCTTTATATATATCTTTTTCTTTTCAGCCAGGTATAACGTAGAAGTTCGGATATAAGACTAGGTTCATGTTATTTCTTTTGTTCTGCCCTCATTTATTGAGTGTGTACCATGTGCCAGGCCTTTGCTAATCAATTTATATCCATTATCTCATCTCCTTGCAACTCTGTGTAGTAATTATTATTTTTATTAATTTTACAGATGAGGAAACTAAGAATCAGACAGGTTGTGTAACTTGTGCAAAATCACATAGCTAATATATGGTAGAGCTGGGACTCAAAACTCCAAAGCATATATTTGCAACCACTCTGCATTATTATAGAATTTCTCCTTCAGAGTTTCTAACCACTTTTTCGGAGGCTTCCAGGATGTCTTAAATGATTGCAAAGAGTCTTTTAACTGTCCCAGGGCATCCACCAACGTCCTCGTCTCTGTGGTCATGTTTGTGCTGAGAACCCCATGCCTGATGCTGCTGGCTCCACCCTAGAGGGATGAAGCTGCGTGTTGAAGCCCTCCTCACTAATGATGCAAAATCGTGCTCTGACTCCTCTTCAGGGATTGTTAAGGGTGTGGTTCTTGTAGTTTCTCACTCTGATACTGCTCCCTCAGGCGAGGACACAGCAGGAATCCATTTATCCAAGTGTCTGACACCATACGAGGCTCAGAAAGGCTCCGTGCTCTTCATCAGGAGGCACTACATGTTGACAAGCCATTGAACCTTCCCTCTTCACTTGGGCTGAGTTCTCCCTGGAGGCTGTGCAGATCCTTCTGCAGTTAGACTCCTGGCAGGCTTGCCCTACAGGATGTCCAGATAGGCTCAGGGTGTTCAAACCAGAGGCTTCTTACCGCCACCTTTCCCTGGCCCCTCCACCCCACTGGAAGAGGTTCTGTAGCCCTGCTGCCTTGCTGCCTACCTTGAGCAGAAGTTCCAGCCCTTGTCTCTTAACTAGTAGGGACTTTCAGTCTTGATCACTTTCAGTTGTTCGGAATTTAATCCCCCCCACCCCACCCCATCCCCGGCCAACGGCCCAGTAACTGCAAGTATAGAAGAACCCCAGTAAGGCTTGCTGAACTTTATACACTAGAGAAATTAGAAAATATTTCAATAATAAGCAGAGGTGATGCTGATTTGTATATGGATTTCAGAACAGAGAATGCTGAGAGGCAATTTCTCATTCTCATTTCAAATTATAGGTCCACAGTCTCTTACCAGCAATTCCAAAATCCCAAAAGCTCTAAAACTGAAAGTTTTTTCCTAAGTTTGATACAAACTCTTTATTTATTTGTTTGTTTGTTTGTTTGTTTGTTTATTTTTGGCTGCGTTGGGTCTTCGTTGCTGCGCGCAGGCTTTTTCTAGTTGCGGCGAGCGGGCTTAGTTGCTCCGTGGCATGTGGGATCTTCCCGGACCAGGGCTCGAACCCCGTATCCTCTGCATTGGCAGGCAGATTCTTAACCACTGTGTCACCAGGGAAGTCCCAATACAAACTCTTTTGGCTGCAGAATTTGACCTGAACTAATGAGAGACTATTTTCATTCGTTATCCACTTGGTAAGACTAATTATATGTTTCAATACAGAAATACTTATGTGTTTGTTTATGGAATGCTGCCCTATACCCGGCTGGGGCTGTTATATAGTCTATGCATTGTATTAATTTTATGAAATCTGAAAAATTCTACCTTCTGAAACACATCTAATACATAAAGCTAATGGCTTGCCACTTAGTCGCCTTTAATCTCCTTAATTTATGCTAGTTTGGACTCGGCCTCCTCTTTATTCAAGGGGTTCTAGATCTGTAAACTGGTGCAAGTCTGGGAATTAATGGAGGAGATGTGACTTTTTGTTTTTATGATTCAAGTTAGCCTTTTGTTCACGTGACCTAGAACTTTTCTGCTTATATAGATCAAGTAAGAATTTAGTTGGCTGCCCATCTATATCATTTCCAGGAGCACTATGATCAACTAACCAATGTTGCATGTCCCTGTGAGTCAGACTATTCTGGATGCTGCTTTCCCTCTGTTGTCCATTATGGTAACTATACTTGCCTTGCCTTTGACAGCTGAGTGCTGCCACTTCCCCTGACACTCCAGGATCCAGTTCCTTCCATTGCATTTAGGAAGCATCACATCAGTGTTAACAATTCCTTCTGTAAGTTTTGGCTTACAGAGAAGAGTGGTCCCAGGACTCTTCAGAGATGCTGGGGCTCCTGTCACAAATTTATTTGTGATTTATAGTTATGCTGAAAGGCATGTCTTCTGGACCTTCACAGGGTGGATGACTGTGTCTTAAATGACAAATCCACTCTTAACTCTCCAATATCCCTGAACCTTCATTAAATCCCTTCCCCTAGGGACTTCCCTGGTGGCGTAGTAGTTGGGAATTCGCCTGCCAGTGCAGGGGACACGGGTTCGAGCCCTGGTCCGGGAAGCTCCCTCATGCCATGGAGCAACTAAGCCCGTGCACCACATCTACTGAGCCTGTGCTCTAGAGCCCGTGAGCCACAACTACTGAGCCTGCGTGCCACAACTACTGATGCCACATGCCACAACTACTGACGCCTGCATGCCTAGAGCCCGTGCTCCACAACAAGAGAAGCCACCGCGATGAGAAGCCCACGCAGTGCAATGAAGAGTAGCTCCCGCTCGCCACAACTAGAGAATGCCTGCATGCAGCAACAAAGACCCAATGCAGCCAAAATAAATAAATAAAGTAATTAATAAAAAAAAAATCCTTTCCTCTACATTAAGCCAAGGCGGGTCTGGCATTCCAAGTTCATTTACTGTGGGCCACTTTTGGTCCATGTTTTAGCCAAGGAACCAAGACAAACTGTTAGAGCTCTTTCTAACGCCCTGAGTTGCGGCATTAAAGGCAGAATATCTGTTTAATGGGCTCTTATCTATTTGGCCTGATCCAACTTTATGTTCCTTCCACCATTATCCCACACACATACTTAGTATCCATTCCACACATATTCCCTGATTTCTGTCTGTGTGAATTAGAAAAATCAAGTAGTTGTTTTGGAGTGTAGTGCATCTCCTCATGGGTCACACTTTGTACCTGTAGGGGCCTTCTATGACTTGAGTCTAGTGATAAGTCTAGAATCAAAGGGTGGGATGGGTGATGGAGACAATCAGCAGTGTCTTTCAAGGCAGCTGCCTCAGGGGAGGCCATTAAGGTTTCCTCCAGCAAAGCAGGGTTAATCTCAGGCGGGGGTCTGCTTCTACTGGCAGAGAAGACTCTGATATTTCGGGGTTCAATGTCCCCAGCTTTATCAGGGTCTTCCCAACAGGGTCCCCACTCCTCAGTCAGTGCCCTCACTTTAACAGACACCTGTGAAATTGGGGATTCAAATTGCTTTGTAGGGCTTCCCTGGTGGCGCAGTGGTTGAGAGTCCACCTGCCGATGCAGGGGACACGGGTTCGTGTCAAGGTCTGGGAAGATCCCACATGCCGTGGAGCGGCTAGGCCCGTGAGCCACGGCCGCTGAGCCTGCGCGTCCGGAGCCTATGCTCCACAACAGTGAGAGGCCCGCGTATTGCAAAAACAAAACAAATTGCTTTGTAATTCAGCCAATCTCAGGATGAAACTCTGGATTTGATTTTTAGCAGTCTCAGCCCTGTGGCTGTAGGAGATAAGAGTCCCTTTCAGGGTAGACATAGAAGTTTTCAGGTCATTTATGAACGCTTGAGCTGGGAATTTGAATCCTTGAGCTCATCCTTTCCCCACTTTGTCTAGTGACTTTAGGAGCAATTAACCAATATCATTATCCTCATTGGTTTGACAAAAATGTTCAAAGGTGTTACATACATGGTCATCCAGAACCTTGCCTTCTGTAAGTGTTTGATTAGGAGTATTCACTGGTGATGCTTTGCATATCTCTGTGGCCACATTGTGCCATGGGCTATCAGTGCTCTCTTTACTACTGGAAATAGTCATTAGTGTCTTTTTTTTTTTTTTTTTTTTTGTGGTACGGCCTCTCCCGTTGCGGAGCACAGGCTCCAGACACGCAGGCTCAGCGGCCATGGCTCACGGGCCCAGCAGCTCTGTGGCCTGTGGGATCTTCCCGGACCGGGGCACGAACCCGTGTTCCCTGCATCAGCAGGTGGACTCTCAATCACTGTGCCACCAGGGAAGCCCAGAGTCATTAGTGTCTTTAAGTCTCATCAGAGTGGAGAGCCAGTTCCAGAAACCCCAGAACCAATTCAGAAAACTCATCCTTAAGAGTCTCTTCTTCTAGAACCATTCTTGGTACCAAAATCTGTATTAGTCAGAATTCTCCACAGAACCAGAACCAGCAGGATAAATGGATGGATGGATGGATAGATAGATAGATAGATAGATAGATAGATATTTTAAGGAAATGACTCACACCACGGTGGAGGCTTGGTAAGTCTAAAATCTGGAGGATAGGCTGGAAATTTAAGGAAGTAGTATAGTTGGAGTCTAAAGGCAGTCTGCTGGTAGAATTCTTTCTCATAGAGGTCAGTCTTTGTTTTTTTAAGCCCTTCAGCTGATTGGATGAGGCTCACCTAACATTAGGGAGGATAATCAGCTTTACTCAGAGTCTGCCAAATTCACTGGTAATCTCATCCAAAAACACACCTTTATAGAAACATCCACAATAGTCTTTCTGTACAAAGATCATTGGTCCAGCTGGTGGCCCAGCCAAGTTGACACATAAAATTAACCGCCACACCAGTAATGAATTATCAAAGATAAGCCGTAAGTGGAGATCTCAAATTGCTGATTTCCCTTGATTGTAAACAGTTGTCTCCCTTGCTGTATTTTAGCACTTCCTGTTCACATCTCAGGTCAGTGTGATCTGACTTCTGCCTCCTCTCACCTAGTTAACACTTTGATAAAGGTCACCTGAGGTTGCCAAACCAACTGACTTATCAATATTTCAGGTCTTTTCTTTCTGGACTATTTTGCTTCCTCAACATTTTTGACCACCTTGATCTTACTTCCTTTGTCTTTGTGACATCACTTGTGATTCTCAGCTCTCTTCCCTGTCTGCTCCAAGCCTCCTCCCTCTTCCTGTGCCCCAACATTGATTTTAAGGTTCTGCTCTCAGCCATCTGCTAGTCTCATCACGTGCTCATCTTTGGTGACCTCATCCAATTTTGTTCTTTTTACTGCAATTCATATCTGGCAGGTAAGGCATTCGATAAAGATTTGTTAAATAAATGGTGACTCCCAAATATATCTCCTGTGGTCTGAACTGCAGACTCTTACCCACTGCCCACATCCATTTGAATGTCTAGAGGCACCTCAAATTTTGCATATTCACAACTCCACTCCATGTATCTCTCCTTTCCAAACTCTGCCTCTGCTTCACTCCAGTGGCCATTACTCTTGTTGTTTCCCACTGTCCCATTTGCCTTTCTCTCAGACAAGAACTTGAACATCATCTTAGAACCCTTCCTTTCCCTCATCCCACCTCCATGGCTTTAATCAGAGCCCTGCCAATGTTTACCTTCTATTTCTGAATCCACCCCTTGTTTTCCATTGCACTTGGACAAGTGCCAGTCTTTCTAAGTCCAGATGACTGCGAGAGCATCCTAACTGGTCTCCCTAAATGCTAGTCATGTTCCGCTCAGGTCCACCCTCCCAGTTGTTGCCAGAGGGATCTCTCATGGGCAGCCTTAATTGTGCTACCCTCTGCTAAGACCCTCCATCCCTTCCCATAGTCTCCAGGGTAAGCTCAGGTCCTTAGCTTGATTCATGTGTTCTGCCCTATCACCTGCCATTCCCTTCCTTGCCCTTTATTGATTGTTTGCAACATTTCTGCTTGGTTTGCTATTTTGTCTCCTTGATTTTCTGTATGGTATGTTCACGCTCCCTCCTGATTACCCTTCTCCCTATTTATTTACTTGGCTACCCCTATTTAGCCTTCCTATCTCAAGTGCAAGCTCATCTGGCAGATATTCTGAGGCAAGGTCAAGTGCCCTGCCTCTAAGCTTCTGCTCTGTCACTTCATCTGAAATTATCTTTTTATATGATTGTTTCTCTAAATGCAGAACTGTGCCTTATTCATCTTTAGGTCTCCAATACTTAGCACACTACCTGGAACGTAGTAAGTGTTTAGTAGATATTAGGTGAACTGTTGAGTTGAACCCCATGTAGGAACTATAAACATTAGAGCAGAGATTGAGTGAAAATGAGGAGGTAGGTCCTTCTGGAACTCGGAATCTCAAGATCCAGGGAGCAGTCAGATGTCAGTTTTGTAGTTCAGACATTGGATTTGACAGTGATATGGCTCAGGGGGGAAACTGTCTAACCAAGCTCTCAAGGGCATCATTGTATCTAGTAAGAACATCATGTCAGCTTATTGATTTTCAGTGAGCATTATAAATGCTGGGGTGCTAGAATGTTTAAGTGGATTGAGTTGTTAATGTATTTTTCTCCCTGTCCAAAGACAGACTATCCTCACAAGATTGCCCAGGGATTATGGGATCAACTCAGTGGATGTTTATTAAATGACCCTGATGGCTGTGATCGTCAAGCTATGATAGCCTGAAACACCCCTCTCTCCATGGTGGGCATATAACTGGCAGATACATTGGATTGGTTAAGTCATCCTCTTCACTGGAGAGTGCTGTCACGTACTGACAATGACACTTTAGACATGAGGAGACAGCCTAGAAACCTTCATTGGAAACCTTGATAGTTTCCTGCATCTTGAGAGTTTTCCTAGACAGAGAGCCTATCGTATAGAGTGGATTCTCTCTACAGATGACTAGCATCATCTATTGAGTATTGATACTTCTTTCAAAATTCGTAGACCTTCCTTTTTTTTTTTTTTGGCGGTACGCGGGCCTCTCACTGTTGTGGCCTTTCCCGTTGTGGAGCGCAGGCTCAGCGGCCATGGCTCACGGGCCCAGCCGCTCCGCGGCATGTGGGATTCTCCCAGACCAGGGCACGAACCCGTGTCCCCTGCATCGACACGTGGACCCTCAACCACTGCGCCACCAGGGAAGCCCCCCCTTTTTTTTTTCTTTAAGTAATCAGTTCTATACCAGATTTCAAGGTATATAATATACTAATGTTGAATGGGAAGAACGTTGGACTTAAGAGTCAGAGTAAACAAAAGTGAACACAAACACAGTGAACACTCATGTCAATTAACAATGCAATGGCACAAAATAAAATGAGCATACAACCGCTAACCCCATTATTTGCTGGTCTCCATTGCTCTAGTTTGTATTCTCCCGACTGTTTATAGCTGAAAATACATTATTTCTTCCCGTATGTTTATTCTTTCTCGGTTCTTCCACTAGAGTATAAATCTCCACTAAGGCCCATAAAGTGCCTGGGACATAGTGGGAACCCAGTAAGTGTTTGTTGAATATATTTGTTGGGGGTGAGCAGAGTGTCACTGTAGTACTTTATTAAAATTTGTCAGTTGAAAGTTTTGAAATAAAAGAGCTTTTTGAATTTTTAAATAAAACTCTCTAAAACTCTAAGGTATAATTTGCCTTATACAACTGTGGAAATTGAGCTCTGGAATTCTCAGTAGGTGCTGCCTTCCCATAAGCATTGCCATGACACCCTGAGAAGCCCCAGGGAGCCCATTAAGCAGCTGTATACCTGGGGAATGCAGCCAGAGAACTCATTTGTCCCTTACTCTCGAAGAGTATCTGGATTTACCCTTTGATTCTTCATATCCCCGTTGACCACAGTCACCTGTGGGAGGTCCCTGGGTGCATGCTGTCTCTTGAGGAGTTGTTTCTTACTCCTGTGAACATCTTCTGCCGTGGCCATCTCTCTTACCCTTTTGTCTTCTCTGAGCCTCATCATCACCAGAAAATGCACCAACTCCAAAATCTCATCCTACTCTTCAAGTGTGACCTCCTTCTTACAGTCTCACTGCAGCACTTTCTGGAACTCATTAAGACGTATGATTCTTTCCAACTCTCTTATTTACATTAGTCACTTCCCTTCTGCTCCTCTCTCTGTCTCCAGCTTGGAGTCCGTGACCCATTGTTGTAATCACTCCCTTTCAAACACTCCTACTTGCCTTACCCTTCTGTCCCTCCATTGTAATCAGCTGGCCAACCCCCAACCCTGTCATCTCTTTTCATCTCCTCAAGGATCTGTTGCTTTAGTCATTGCCTCTCTTTGGATCATTCTTCGTACAATACAAACAAGCTCTAGAATTTCTAATCTTTAAAAGTCCTTTCTTGGTCCCACAGTCTCCTTAGCTACGTTTCTGAAAAGTTGTCTGTACCCCTGTCTTTGTGCACGTCTCTGCGCTTCCCACCCGTTCTCACAGGCTGCCCCCTCCACACCGCTGAAATGTCTCACGTCAGGGTCACCAGTGCACCCCAAGTTGCCAAACTCTCTAGATCCTTTTCTGTAGTCATCGTCTGAGACTCCCTGCCATTCCTCTTCTCTTTTCTTTCCTGACACCGCATTCTCTATAGTTTTCTTCCCCTCTCACAATCTGCTGCCTTTCATCCACCTTTGGCAGGGTCTGCCTTCTCTCCACACCTGACCTTACAGGGTCTGGTGTGCCTCCAGACTTAGGCCTGACCCTCATCTTTCACTACATTATTTTCTGAGGTGATGGCATTTTCTTCTGTGGTTTTCAACGCTGTACCACCTGCATGCTGGTAACTTCAGAAATTTATGCATAGCCCAGACCTCTGAGTTTCAGACCTGCGTATCCAGTTCCCCACTTGACTCCATTTGGAGGTCTCATAGGCATCGCAAACTTAGCATTTCCAAAAATGCAGGTTGATTTCTATTCCTTCTCCCCAGTTAAATCTCTAGCTCTGTAAGCACTTTACTTTTTCAGTTGCTCAGGCCAGAAACTCGAGTTATTCTTGGTGTATTTTTTCTCTTCATTCCATATTAAGCTATCAGCAAGAAAGCCTGTTGATTGTCCACTTCTCTTTCCATCTTCTCTCCTCCGGTCCAGGTCACCACCGCTCTATCCCAGAACTATTGCGGTAACTTCTTAATGAATTTCCCTCATGCTGCCCACATTCCCCTCCATTAGAACTATTTTAAAGTGCATTTCGTTTTCCTGAAACGTTTTAAAACCTGTTGGTCTGATCAAATTATTCTTGTTTCCATAATGTCGAAAGCCTGGAATATAAGCATAAGAGTATATTGCTTAATTGTAGTATATTATGGGCAGATATATTAATAGTAACTTTCAAATGAAAAAGATACTTTCCAACTTTTAAAATAAATATACGTGGATTGCCTTAAGGAATTTTGGTAAGGAGTCTGTTATCAGTCTACCATAGTCAGAATAGATATGAAACACTTTGTACTTAGAGCACAAACTCTAGATACGTCTTTTTCTAGGTGGTGGTGATAGTGGTAACTTTAAACCAGTGTGTACTATGTTTGATATGGTAGAGAGTTGTAAATGTGATAGAGGGATGCCTTTTTTAACTCATTCAGTTGATAGGTTTTTCGATAGGGTTTATCACTCAAAATCAGACACTTTGTGAGAACGTTCTGCAGATCTTTTTATGGCTGTTGGAGCCAGCTGCATAGACAGGCAATCAGCACAGTCGCGCAGGACCTAGCACTCAAAGGACCTTATAACCAGCTTGGGGTTTACTGCTCTGAGGCCACCGTCTTGAAAGTCTTAATAATTTTATCTTTGAATGTGTGCTTTGTAAGTGAAGTCTGGTGAGGCAGTGGGGTGTGCGTGGGGCTCAGAGCCTGAGCTCACATGGAAGCTTGCCTCCCAGGGATGGGTTTTTGGCCCCCTGCTTTCCAGCCCCAGGTGCCTTGGGGTATCCTTGGGTGGAGCAGCACGGTGACCATTCCCTTCCCCCTAGGCTGGCAGCACCCTGGTGAGTTTGGTGGGCAACTCAGCAGTGTCCTCTTACCCTCCTGATCCAAGTACCAAGCCCTCTCCCAATCTTGGGCCCTGCAAATTGTGTAGCTCCTGGCGGTGTAGGGTGACTGTTAGCAAGTACTGTGGGAAGTTTCTGGACTAAAATCATATTGCTTCTGCTTTATGGTCTGGAGTTGGCAGTGTGACCAATCATTTGCACTTTATACTGGAGCAATCCCAAAGTTATTCTCTAAGAGAAGTGCTGCTTTGCTTGCCAGGGGCATTCCCGTGGCTCACCTCCCACCCATGGGCGAGATGGCCACAGATCTAGATGAGAGGTTTGATATGGCACCTCAGTTTTTACAGTCAACCTGCTTTGTTCTTTGATCTGTCAAGAATGTGGATCTACCTTTGATAATCAACACGGACCCACACTGGCAAAGAATATAATAGGAAATGTTTCGCCAAACAACTTTTATCAGGAGCCCAGTTAAGGGAAGTGATATTTGTAGAGGATTGTTCAAGTGATATGCAGGCCATTTATTTCTGTAGCTGTTCCACGTCCTGTCCTTGGTTTAGCTTTGTACTTGGACAGTCAGGCTTTGGATCCTTACACAGTTGCTTTCTTTGAATCCTGTTGTGGTGTAATGTCATCAGCATTTTTTTAAGGGGTGTCAGGAGAGCCTGCTTTATAAAACCCACTGTTGCACTGCTCCAAGTTGTTCTTGAAGACCTGCCCCCTGCATTACTCAGGGTGCCCTACCGAAGGTATATGAGAAATCTTTCCTGGAGACGGTGGCCAGGAAAAGCTTTGTTTCAGCCAGTATATAGACCATATCTCCTGCATATGTGTGTTCTGTTACCCTACCCCCAATATTGATCCTTTAATGGATATTATCCTGATTCCATGTTTTATTTAATATTTATGTTCGTACGTATTTTTAGGAAGCCACATCAACTCCTTCATATAACTAGGCAGAGTATAAATAAATGAAAGTAACGAGGCCTCTTGCGTCCAGTAGTCAAGTCATAGTGTTTTATTTTCCATTGCTCTGATTCCGGTTAACTTGGCCTCTGTCTCTGGACTCTGCATGAACAACTGTTAACCATTATTTACTTAGAGATTACTTTAGAACACCTTCCATTTCAAAAAAAAAGGAGATCTCATGGAGGCGGAATGGGCAGCCTTTCTGTCCTCTACTTTCAGCACTGTTTACACCATTCTCAAAGCTATAGCCAATCCACTAGCATTGCTGTGTACGCCTGGGGATCCTGACACTGTGAAAGTGCTTGGCAGGCACAGTAGAGGACTGTGGGAATGACCTCTGCCCTCAAGGTGCTTAGAGTCCATTTAGAGAGATAGCTAATATGCTTGAAGTAAAATGGGACTGACGTTTTTAGACTCCTTACTAATGCAGTAGTTTTTCAGAGAAAAGAGAGGCTATTGTCTATTTTGATAGACACTTTTTATAGTCCAGAAGCATCACCTTGCACAAATATACCTAAATGTTTTTGCAGCTGCTTATTTATTTATCAAATAGACGTATGGAGCTTATCATAGGCCAGGTACTCTAATAAGCTCTTTATAAACATTAACTCATTTCATTTCCATAATAACCCTATAAGGTAGATACTATTATTAGAGTACATTTACAGTAGAAGCAGCTGACGCACCAACAGGTTTTTGCCCAAGGTTGTTATTTCATTATTCCTTGTTATTTCAGGTAGCTTTCTGGCTGCTATCGTTGCAGACCACAGAGCCACACTGGTGGTTTCCCAGGAAAAATTGTAGATATCTTGTAAAAAACTTACCTTACTAGGGGGAGAATTTTTGAAATGTAAGATAAATAAGATCCATTGGAAAGTATATCTGAATGAAGCCAAGAGGTTTTTTTGTTTTTTGGCCACACGGCTTGCGGGACATTAGTTCCCCAACCAGGGATCGAATCCGGTCCCATGGCACTGCAAGTGCCAAGTCCTAACCACTGGACCGCCAGGGAATTCCCCCCAAGAGTTCTGTAAGAACTTATACATCTACAGATGGGTTTTCCCACTACCTCCCTCTGAAATAAGTTTACATATAGGCCTTAATAAAAGTCCTTATCATGGCTACTTTACAATAGTGGGTGAACATTTGTATCCATTTATATCATTAAATTTATTTATTTTAAATTGGGAGTGAAATAACAGAATAATGTCTGCTGCCATCAATTCAAGAATAAACATTGCTGTGATCACTCCACAGAGGTGAGGTGGACACCACAGCCCCACACCCCATATTTGGTTCAGATATAAGAATTGATGATGCCACATATGTACCAAGACGGTATGAAGAGATTTGTTAGTCATGTAATAAGGCTTTCTGGGAAGGGCAGGGCAGGCTTCTCAAGCTGGTCCAAAAGTGGCTTGAAAGAACAGGGAAATAAGTCTGGCTTTGCTTTTATTTTGATTAGATGATGAGGCCTGGGGTCAGAACTCCCATCTGTGCTTCGGGCCGGGGCTTGCTTTTAGTTTGCCATCTGCCCCAAAGGAGGGATCACCTGGGTTTTCTTATCAGCTTCCCCTCGGGAAAGGGGATTGGAACAACAGCTTGAAAGTTGTCAGCAAACATCAGATTCTCTATTACAAATATGTTTTTAAGTGCTTATCGTTGTTTATATTGTGGGGCAAAAATGTTGTCTCTATACTAAGTAAACACCATTAATCTAATGTTGCAAATGGAAGATTCAGCACATTCTGTTAGGAATGTTTTTGGTACCCCGGATACAAGGGCATATCCTGTGTATCTTTCAAAAACACTGAAAAATTTAACATCTCCAATATGTGTGGGTTAACAGTGATGCTGAAGGGCTTCCCTGGTGGCACAGTGGTTAAGAGTCCGCCTGCCAATGCAGGGGACACGGGTTCGAGCCCTGGTCCGGGAAGATCCCACATGCCGTGGAGCTACTGAGCCTGCGCTCTGGAGCCCGCGAACCACAACTGCTGAGCCCGTGCACTACAACTACTGAAGCCCACGCACCTAGAGCCCCGTGCTCTGCAACAAGACAAGCCACCGCAATGAGAAGCCCGCGCACCACAACGAAGAGTAGCCCCTGCTCGCTGCAGCTAGAGAAAGCCTGCTCACAGCAACAAAGACCCAATGTAGCCAAAAATGAATAAATAAAATAAATAAATTAAAAAAAACAAAACAAAACAATGATGCTGAAATATTGGGTATTGCCTGAGTCACTGTGGGCAGAGAAGCCTTTTTTTTTTTTTTTTGGTACGCAGGCCTCTCACTGCTGCGGCCTCCCCCGCCGCGGAGCACAGGCTCCGGACGCGCAGGCCCAGCGGCCACGGCCCACGGACCCAGCCGCTCCGCGGCACTTGGGATCCTCCCGGACCGGGGCACGAACCCACGTCCCCTGCATTGGCAAGCGGACTCCCAACCACTGCGCCACCAGGGAAGCCCAAGAAGCCGTTTTTTTTTAAGCTTTATTTTTATGACATTAATGATTTCTAAGTTTTAATCACATTCTTTTTGTACTTCATTAGACAGATCCTTAATAGGAACTCTTTTTTAACTGATTTTTTAAAAAAATTTATCTGTATACAATATTTAAAGGTTATTTTCCATTTACAGTTATTATAAAATGTTGGCTGTATTCCCCGTGTCATCCTTGAGTTTATCTTACACCCAATAGTTTGTACCTCCCACTCCCCCAGCCCTATGTGCCCCTCCCTGCCTCCCCACTGGTAACCACTATATATGTGAGTCTGCTTATTTTTTGTTATATTCACTAGTTTGTTATATTTTTTAGATTCCACATATAAGTGATATCATACAGTATTGATTTTTTTCTGTCTGACTTATTTCACTTAGCATAGTGCTCTCCAGGTCCATCCATGTTGGTGCACATGGCCAAATTTCATTCTTTTTTATGGCTAAGTAGTATTCCTGTGTGTGTGTGTGTGTGTGTGTGTGTGTGTGTGTGTGTGTGTGTATGCGCGTGTGCATGCACACACACACGTGTATGTATCTCACATCTTTATTATCCATTCGTCTGTTGATGGACACTTAGGTTGTTTCCATGTCTTGGCAATTGTAAATAATGTTTCTATGAACATTGGGGTGCCTGCCTGTTTTTGAATTAGTGTTTTTGGGTTTTTTTGGATATATATCCAGGAGTGGAATTGCTGGGTCATATGGAAGGGAGGTTGAGAAACCTCCATACTATTCTCCACAGTGACTGCACCAACTTACATTCCCAGCAACAGTGTAGGAGGGTTCCCTTTTCTCCACATGCTTGCCAACATTTGTTATTTGTAGACATTTTGATAATAGCAATTCTGACAGGTGTGACATGATATCTCATTGTGGTTTTGATTTGCATTTCTCTAATAATTAGCGATGTTGAGCATCTATTCATGTGCCTGTTGGCCACCTGCGTTTCTTCTTTGGCAAAATGTCAGGAACTCTTTTTTTTTTTTTTTTTTTTTTTTTGTGGTACGTGGGCCTCTCACTGTTGTGGCCTCTCCCGCTGCAGAGCACAGGCTCCGGACGCGCAGGCTCAGGGGCCATGGCTCACGGGCCCAGCCGCTCTGCAGCACGTGGGATCTTCCCGGACCGGGGCACGAACCCGTGTCCCCTGCATCTGCAGGCGGACTCTCAACCACTGTGCCACCAGGGAAGCCCAGGAACTCTTATTTTTAAATTTAAATAAGTTGGACTCTTATTTTACACTGCATATCTTGGGTTTTAGGTTCTGAGCTAATTATTGGGAAGAAACAAATGTGAGTAAAATCCAAAATTTTAGATGAAAAAGGTCTGGGAGAAAATGGGAAACAATTTATCTATAACAATCAAGAGATGTGTTATAGGTAAACAGATGGATGGAAGACAACATCTTTACCTTTGAGCTTTGTTGTTTACTACATTTTTAAAATTTGAAGACAGTTTTGCACATTTTAATATCTCTGCCGTTGGGATGTACTTTACAGTCACTGGTGAGTCAGAGCCAGCATTTTTATTTCCCAGTGACACATAAAATAATGTTTCTTGTCATCAGTGGTGTCTTCAAGTTTATGAAATATCCTAATTTTTTTATTACTTTATAAGTCTTTTTAATATAAATTCATTGAAACTTCAGAAGAAATATCCATGATTAGACCCCAAGTTAGGGGAGCCTTTACAGAGGTGATTATCTTGGAGTTGCCTTGAAGGAAGCATGGGCATTGACACAGTTTGAGTGAGTGAGTTAGTGGAGGTGGCATTCCAGACCAAAAGGGTAGCATGTATAAAGCATATTGTTGTTAAAGAGTGTAGTGTGTCGGGGAAAGGGCTAGAAGTTTGATGTGGCAGAAATGTAGGATCTGGGATGGGGTGAGATGGGGAGAGTGATAAACTGGCCACAATGGTAACCTGCAGCCAGGCTTTGAAGGGCTTTGTGTGCCCTGCTAGGGAGTCGAGCTGTATTGACACAGCCGTGCAGCCTAGTAAAGCAGCTCTCCCCTCTCTGCATCATCAAGGGGGTGTGTGGCATTGACATAATAATAGAAGAGTGTGGATAAAGCAATATATCAGATAAGATCGACAGTACAGAACTCTCCAAAGTACAGAACTATACTCTGATTCCAGCTGGACAGTGTGGAATTAAGTGGAAGGGAGAACTTATGCATCAAGCGGGGCTATTTCCTTCTGCCCCTGTTGTGAGCAGAGTTGGGGTTCAGTGGCCTGTTTTGGAAACCTGTTTCTGCACTAGCTGTATGACAACGCTGGTGAAAAATAGAGAAGGGCTTTCAGAGGGCAGTTTTAATCCACTCGGTTGGAAATTTAGGAGTGGAGCATGTAGGAAGTAGTGTTTCGAAACTGTTCTTGACTTTTTCCTAAGGGTCATTTATTCTTAAATTTATTCCTAAATTAAGGGTCATTTATTAGTCTTAATTTCCTCTAAAGTATAATGTCTGGTAGAGGGAGGTTTTATAATAAATTTTTAAAAATAGGTTTCTTGCTCCTTTTTTTTTTTTTTTTTAAATGCGTTTGGGAATTTGATCCAATATAGAAGAAATTTGTTCAGTTTGGGTTTCCAAATAAAAGAGGTACAGAAAATTACTTCATCAAAGAGCCACTGAGGCATAAAGAGTTAGAAGACCAAAAGGGAAAAGTTAACGGAAGCAGAATTAAACAGTATAGAAAAAGAAACTGTACTGATTTTTCTGTTACTTCAGGCTAATTTCAGCAACTCATTACCATCTACAGCCCCCAAGTGTATTGCTTTGCATAGAGCTTTGCATTGTCAAACCAGTGGAAGGAACTAGTCTATTAAAAACATTTTCTGATTTCACTTGATTTCTAACTAAAAATTTTGAATAGTACTATGTTGACATAGTTCTCCAGTCCAAAAGTTAAAAAAGAGTACATAATGAAAAATCTTCCTCTGTCTCCAGTCCCCTTGCCGAGGAAGCCAATGTTAGTTTTCTAACATTGTATCTTTCCAGAGATACGTTATGGAGATGTGAGCAAATCTGTAAGTGGTAGTATCCCATACATTATTGCTCAACAGCTTGCTTTTTTTTTTTTTTTTAAACACCAGCTTTACTGAGATACAGTTTGCATACTATGAAATTCACCCTTTTAGAGCATAGAATTCAATGTTTTTTAGTAATTCACAAAATAGTACAGCCACCACTACTACCCAGTTTTAGAATGCTCATTACCCCATAATGAAACCCTGTATTCATGAGTGGGGTCAGTCCCATTTCCCTCTGCCCACAGCCCCCAGAGTCTGCTTCCTGTCGCTGTGGGTTTGCCTATTCTGGAAATTTTGTGTAAGTGGAATCACATAATATGAGGCCTTTTGTATCCAGCTTCCACTTACCATGTTTTCAAGGTTCATCCGTGACATAGCATGTATCGATATTTTCTTTCTTTCTCTGTCTAAAAAATATTCCATTGTATGGATGTGCCACACTTCGTTTATCCACTCATCAGTTGATGGGCATGTTTTCAGTTCTCTTGGATATATACTTAGGAGTAGAACTGCTAAGTCATATGGTAACCGTGGAGGAACTGCCAGTCTGTTTTCCAAAGGGCTGCGCTACTTTACATTCCCACCAGCGATGTAGAGAGTTCTAAGTTCTCCGCATCCTCACCGATACTTGTTAGAGTGTTTTTGAATAGCCAGCCTAGTGGGTGTGAAGTGGTATCTCACTGTGGTTTCATTCGCCTTTCTCTAATGATTAGTAATGTTTGAGCACCTTTTCATTTGCTTATTGGTCATTTGTATATCTTCTTTTGAAGAAATATCTATTCAAGTCCTTTGCTTATCTTTTAATTAGTCTGTCTTTTTATTGTTGAATTATAAGGATTACTTGTATATTTTGGATACAAGTCCCTTAATAGATAGATGATTTGCAAATATTTTCTCCCTTTCTATGGGTTGACTTTCTTGATGGTATTGGGGTTTCTTTTTTTTTTTTTTTTTGCCGTACGCGGGCCTCTCACTGTTGTGGCCTCTCCCGTTGCGGAGCACAGGCTCCGGACTCGCAGGCTCAGAGGCCATGGCTCAAGGGCCCAGCCTCTCCGCAGCATGTGGGATCTTCCCGGACTGGGGCACGAACCCGTGTACCCTGCATCGGCAGGAGGACTCTCAACCACTGCGCCACCAGGGAAGCCCATTTTGATGGTATCCTTTGAGGCACAAAGGTTTTTAAATTTTGATCAAGTCCAATTTACCTATTGTTTCTTTTGTTGCTCATGCTTTTGATATCATACCTAAAAACTATGTTGTCTTCTAAGAATTTTATAGTTTTAGCTCTTACATAATGTCAGTGTACATTTTGAGTTAATTTTTGTATATGGTGTGTCTACCTTTTGCTTTTTTTGTATAATGATATGTCTTGGAGATCATATCAGCACTAAAGAACTTCCTCATTCTTTCTTATAATACCAGGGTTTTCCACTGTACAGATATATCAAATTTATTTAAGCAGTCCCCCCATTGATGGAAATTTACATAAACATTTGGGTTTGGAAATTATTTCAAAATGTACTGTGGCTTGAAACGTTATTTCATACCAGCCTCCTCAAAATGGCAGTTTCAACCATTTGACAGACTTGTTGTTCTAAGCAATTCTTGCCATCCAGAAGCCTTTGAGTAAATGCCAGTCCTCTGGGGAGAATGACCCCAAGGAAGATGTTTACATTAGATGTTTACAGTAAGTCAGGAGGCAGAAGATTCTTTCAGTTATCTGAAAATATCTGTAAAAATACTTTTGGAGGAGCAAGGTGCTCTAAAATTTTGTTGTACATTTTAAACTATAGTCAGTTACAGATGACTTAGTAGCACGTGTCCTCCTCTTACTGTTTTGTGGCATTGTTGTCTCTCGTGTATGTGAATGTAAGTGGGTAAAAATCTAAACTTTGGGCGATTCTGTCAGCCACTCAGTAAGCGATAGAGTATCCAGAGATTTTGAAACATGTGGGTTTTTTTTTAAATAAAGAAGAAGGTTAGGGGAAAATCTTGAAATACACCAACACTTTGATAATCTGCAGAGGCTTATCTGGCCACTGGAAAGTAGGCAAAGAAAAGGCCAAGGGACAGCTAAGAATAATATGGCAAAGTCCACTCCTTCTAGTTCCTGAGTCTTACTTGTTTTTTGTTTTTTGTTTTTTTTTTTTTGTAGACGTCAACTTTTTCTCTTTTATATTTTAAAATGGCATTGTGCATACACATTATTTTAAACACTTAGACATATCCTGGATACACAAACAAATGTAAGAAATCACTGTGAGCTGCTCTGAGGTCCGAAATCGCACTCATCAGAACCACTAAACCAGCTCTGGGACTCCTCTGTCCCGCTGCCTCTGGGGACTGAGAACTGGACCCGGCACCGTGCAGCCGCCCGCGTCGCGCCCCAGGAAGCGGGTTACTGTGGAGTCACAGACTGCGTCTCTGTTGACATCTGGTAGGTACACGGAAGGGGTCAATCCAGCTGGCGTCTAAAAAAACTCTGCAAATACAATCTCCTCTGTTTACCTCACAAGCGCTCCATCTTCCCTCAGTGTGCGAGTCAGAAACAAGACGAACATACAAGGCGTGACGCCCAGGTGTCACGAAGGGTCACCCTCACTGCTTCTGGTCAGAAGACACGTGGCCAGGACCAGGGCCTCCACGAGCTGCCCCCTCTTGCTGAGGGGGGTGAATCCTGTGCAGCCCCACTGGCCTCCCCTGAGAAATGAGACAGCTTGGGTAAAACTTTGTGCCGAAGCCCCGAGGGGCTGCTGCCCAGCTCTGGCCGAGGTGGCAGCGGTGCAGCCAGGCTGAGCTGTGACACCAGGGGAGCTCTTGGGACAAGCAGCCCCTCAGCTCACTCACGTCCCGCCTGCAGGTCCTGGGGAACCGGGCTGCCTGAGACGCACATGAGCAGGCCCGGGAAGATGGTTAAAACACAACCGTGAGGATTTATACCCATGGAAGTCATCCGCCTAACTTGAAAAGAACAGCCGTGACTGAGACTCACGAGGCAGCATTTAGAAACCGAAGGGCACGTGTTAGGGAGTCAGCCCCACCACCAAGGCTCAGCAGCATCCTAAGAACTGCACAGAATTACACACGTGTGAAGGAATCTGTCTTCCACATGGACATTCTTTCACCTTTAGGAAAGGAGTGGAAACGAGGGCTGATAAACATTTGACAATCCCTTGTAGATAAGGACCAGACCATCAGAGAGACCTGTCTTGTCTTTTATGAACTGGCCTTAGCTCATAAGATGAGAAAAGTCTGTACAAAGTCCTAGACCACTCACCATGACAGCAAAACTCTTCTAAAAACAGATTTACAGGGTAAAATTATTGAGGGTATGCTAAGCCAAATTAATGCCCAGTTTTAAAATAAAAAATGTCAGACAGTATCGTAATTTTCTTGGTTAGAAGACTGTTTTCCATATGCATAAATGCAGACTAGTACTTTATGCTTATTCATTCATTTCATCAAGGGTGAGGCTTTTATCACGCAAGTAGTAGACAAAAATAAGGACTGAATTCATTGCAAATTTGTACTTTGATAACTTACCAAATTTTGGAATAAGCTTAATTGGAGAGACATGGTAAGAGATGAATATCTTTTTGCTTCTTATGCATCTATAATTGTATCCACTGTACTTATAACACTAAGTTATAACGTTCACAGAACTGAGGTGCAGCCTACTTTAATAATACACACTGAATCCAGACTTGCCAACCCTCAGTCACTGCTACATGATTTACAGTGTGGCCACGAAAACGGTGCCCTTGAGTCGCCCTGGTGTCATGAGTCCGCTCCCCAGGGCACGAGCTGCCTTGGATTGCGAGGACGGTCCGGAAAGTCACACAAAGAGCCTGAGAATGGGAGCCCCCGCAGAGCTGCAACGCAGCCCCTTTGGCTTCTTAAAAACACAGAGGTGAGCACAGCACACAAAGAGGGAGCACCCGACTCCCTGGTGGAAAGGCTCACCACCCCCTACTCCAGCAGACCCCCTCCACCTGTTCTATTTTCATTTCTGGAGTGGTCTTTCTCTCCTGCTGATCTGAAAGGTACCCACAGAAAATGCTGGAAAGTCTTACCACTGGGACATCACTGTGGAGAATCTCCTGTTACATAGGAGAGACACCACCTGCCTATTTCCTGTTTTTCAGTACAGAAAACACCCCACTTTAAATATGTACAGAGAAGAGGCTGCCGCATGCCCTCATGCACAGCCAGCTCGGGCTCATGGACAGAGAAGGGCTTCCGTTTAGTACAGTCTACACCGACAGACAGCAAACACCAAGACACATGCACACACCACGGAGAACTGGACACGAGGAATTCATATTCTACACCAGTGAGGGGACGCTGTCACAGAACGCTGACGGGGCGGTCTGTCGTCACACTCTGACACAGGGGGTCTGCTTCTGCTTTTTCTCCCTCTTTCAGGATTCACACTCGGTTCTGTGTCAGGCACTAAGCAACCCGGTGGCTTCTGGTCCAATTGGATCTCTCAGTAGTCTTTTTGCACCTTTGTATCACTCTGTGGAGAGCCGAGTTCAAATGCTGGAAACCGTGATGCCTCTGGGGCCAGGATGTCGGAGAGGAAGTGAACAGTGCCAGCCATACCTTCAAAGAGAGAATAGGGTCTGTCAGGAATGCGGCAACCATGTGTTCCATATTCTAGGCACCATTCTGCAAACTTGCAAGCGCGGTAGAGGTACTTTTTATCCCGCGTGAGGTGGTAAGGGGAAAGGAAAGAGTAGCCATTCCCAGGGGTCCCGTGGCAGATCCCATAGCCCTTCCGCAGCAAACCTCGCTGCCAAATCACGTCGCTGCACTCCATGGCATCCTTCAAGTACTTCTCCTCCTTAAAAACCTTGTACGCCTGCATGAGCATGTGGATGACACTGGGGGCCCCATGACACCAGTGCACCAGTCGGTCTGTCTCATTGCTTAGGGATGACGAATAATTCCCAGATCGGAATCTTTTGTGGCGCATATAGTCAATACTAGGTTTTCACCATTTCTGTCAAGGTTTCTTGGTCCACTTTTGCTGCTGGCTGCAGTAACATGTAGTAGATCCCGGCCATGCCATGGGCTGCTCCAACATACTGCTTCCTGTGCCACCGATACAACAGCGGACAGCGGTCTGCCTTCTTCTCTTCCCTTGACAAAGCCTTGCCCGATTCGATAATAGCGTCGACGACCTCTTTGACAGCTGACCCACACACGGCGCCCGGCCCCATCTCTGTGCTCACGTAGAGTAAGGCGTACAGATAGCCTGCCCAGCCCTGAAGCAGCTCGTCGGGAAGGTCTGAATCTCGGCAGACGATGGCTCTCTGGAGCTGCAAAAGTTTTGTGATGCATTCCTGGGACTCGCAATCACTTTTTTTGCGGGCCTCTCACTGTTGTGGCCTCTCCCGTTGCGGAGCACAGGCTCCGGACGCACAGGCTCAGCGGCCATGGCTCACGGGCCCAGCCGCTCCGCGGCATGTGGGATCCTCCCGGGCCGGGGCACGAACCCGCGTCCCCTGCATCGGCAGGCGGACTCTCAACCGCTGCGCCACCAGGCAAGCCCACAATCACTTTTGAGTTTATGATATACCACAGCTCCGACGGCCAAGGGCCCAGCATCTCCACAGAGGAAAGTGACCCTCCGGCCATTCAGATTCCGAAGTGTTCTCTTTACGTAATCCAGGGATCTGAGCAGATAGGTCTGGTCACATGTGACCCTATATAACTGTCCAACCAGTATAAGCAGAGCAATCATGTGGATCCGCTGTCTTCAGCCCTTCTTCCATTTGCTGTAGGAGATCTTTAATTTTGCTCTGGATCTGCTGTGTGAAATTATTAATAATCTTCCCATCGCTGTGGAAGGGGAGGCCGAGCTCGTCGGGAGTGAGCTGGGGGTGAGCATATGGCGGCTCCTCGGCCGGCACGGCAGCGGTGGCCTCGTTGTCCGGGAAGGGGTTGGGGAACGCCCGCTCTTCCATTCCTGAGTCTTACTCGTAACACAGTTCTTTTTTTTTTTTTTTTTTTTTTGCTCACGGGCCCAGCCGCTCCGCGGCATGTGGGATCTTCCTGGACCGGGGCACGAACTCGTGTTCCCTGCATCGGCAGGCGGACTCTCAACCACGGCGCCACCAGGGAAGCCCACAGTTCTTTTTTTTAATTAAAAAAATTTTTTTATTGAAGTATAGTTGATTTACAGCATTGTGCCAATCTCTGCTGTACAGCAAAGTGACTCAAGTTTTACATATACATACTTTTTAAAATTTTTTTTATTTTTAAAAATATTTATTTATTTACTTATCTGGCTGCGTCGGATCTTTCGTTGCGGCACGTGGGCTCTTTGTTGCGGCAGTGTGTAGGCTTCTCTTTGTGGTGCGCGAGCTCAAGAGCACACAGGCTTAGTTGCCCTGCAGCCTGTGGGATCTTAGTTCCCCCACCAGGGATCAAACCTGCATCCCCTGCATTGGCAGACAGATTCTTAACCACTGGACCACCAGGGAAGTCCCTACATTCTTTTTTAATATTCTTTTCCATTATGGTTTATCCCAGAGATTGGATATAGTTCCCTGTACTATGCAGTAGGACCTTGTTGTTTATCCATTCCAAATGTAATAGTTTGTATCTACCAACCCCAAATTCCCAGTCCATCCCTCTCCCTCCCACTCCCACCTCCCCTTTGGCAGCCACGAGTCTGATCTCAGTGTAATACAGTTTTTTATTAAGAGACTGTTTCCTCTTATTTATACACTGATCAAATTAGCATGATGTCACAAAAAGAACTTTGGAATTGTTCAAATCCTTTTTCTGTTCTTGATGATAATGGATACCTTCAATAAGTTACTTACCCTTTCTGGATTTGAGTCTTTTCATCTGTAAAATAAACATGAACTAGATGAGTTTCCAAGCCCATAATAGATTAGAGCATTTAATTAGGAGGTGGAATAGAGGTTGCTGAAGGCAAACTGCCATCAGCAATGCTGACAACTGATTACCTGATTGGAATGGTAATTGTAAGAAAATTAAAAGCATTTACCAGGGTTCAAAAATAATCATGGCTGGAGACAGCTAGGTAGGGGCAAATAGCCCTACATATCTGAGTGGCCCCAGAGGGTATCACTAAATTATATTATGTTCTTGATGTCCACACAAGTCCTGAGTTACCAAAGAGTTAGCCAAAAATTCAACAAAATAGTATATTATTTCTTTTCCATTTTTATTTTGATATAATTTTAGACTTACAGAAAAGTGGCAAAAGA
>RJWK010010311.1:0-43884 GCA_004363435.1 Platanista minor | reverse complement strand
GCGGAGCACAGGCCCCGGACGCACAGGCTCAGTGGCAACGGCTCACAAGCCCAGCCGCTCCACGGCATGTGGGATCTTCCCAGACCGGGGCATGAACCCATGTCCCCTGCATCGGCAGGCGGACTCTCAACCACTGCACCACCAGGGAAGCCCACATAGGCAATCTTGAGTGTGGGATCTGTATGGTCACATAACGCGTAATGCTCAGAAGTGTTTCATGTTTGCTTAATATTGTGCTATTGTCATATTGAAGTTCAAAATAATTTTACCTTTGAACTCGTGTTTTGTGAGTGAAGTCCAATGGGACAATGGAGCATACATGTGAGCAGAGGAGATAAGTGTATTATGTGTGTCCACCACTCCTAGCCACCCCATTCATATATAGTGTCTGTGACGCTCCATGAGCACAGAAGTCAGCTGGACTCACAATGGACAGGAGGTCAGCAAGACTCAAGGTAAGTATAAAATATGCATGTGTGGAAGCCACCCACTTCCATAGTGTATTGGTAGGATGTACATGTATCAAGAAGTAAATAAAGACAATTGTTTGTTTTCTGCAGTGACTCCATTGTTCTGATAACAAAGAGCTTGTATGAGCTGCAAAATATAACTTGTGTAATTTTGGTGAGTCCATATACATTTGATCCTTGAACAATAGTTGAAAATCCAATTTAGGTATAACTTATAGTCTGCTCTCCATCCATATACACATTTCCTTCATATCCGCAGTACTGATTCCATGGATTCAATCAACAGCAGATCCTGTGGTACTATAATATTTACTACCAAAAAAGCACCCGAGTGTAAGTGGACCCACACAATTCAAACCCTTTCTGTTCATGGTCAACTGTACACATTATATATTCATGTTTGCATTGCATCCCACAGTATGAAAATGAATGGTAAAACTTATACTGATAACTTAACATTTTAATTTTTCTTTACTTAGACTGGCAGATGGAAAACGATGACATATCGAGACAGAGACCACAGAAGAAAGGAAAGAGCTTTATAATTTATATCTGTAATGACAGTTCTTTTCCTACAGTTGGAACAAAAGACCCGCATTTTCATTTTGTACTGGGCCTACAAATTTTGTAGTTGTCTTTATTTAGGTAATTCCTTAGGCATTGGCTCTTCCTCTTCTATGGTCCCAGTTCTTAAAAAGCAGCACTTTCCTTGTTTCCAGCTCCTTCAGGGATGCTCTGCTTCTAAAGTGTCACCTGGCACAACAAGGCCTTTTGGGTGACATCTGAGATGGTCCTCTTATAAGATTCCATCCTCTACCAGGACCAGGCCCTGAGTTATAACTTCACCTCATGGAACTAGTTATAACCTATCCCTTGAGCTTAGGGTACAGACTCTCACAACTAAACCCGTGGCTTGAGTTGGAATGAAAGGCAGTTTCCCAGAGGAAAAGTGAATTACCATTTGCCTAAAGAATAACTGTATTGTAGTAATATCAGCCATATCTCTTAGATCATGAAATGAATGCGACAAGGAAAATGATCCGTTCCTTGTTCAAAAGGGGAAAAAACACCAGACACATAAAACTGGTCTCAATAGATGCCAGAAAATGAAATATGTGCAACACAGAAGCCCTGTCCTGTAATTTCTGAAAGCACTGCTGCTGAAGGTCAGGTGGAAAAGAGGTCCAGAAAGAAACAAGGAATCACTCTGGTAAGAAATTTTAGTGTGTAATTAATACTATGCAAAGATTATATTATTATAATTTCTTTTTGATATTCCTGAAAGCACCTTCAGTCAGATCTCCTTAAAAACTACCAATTTTGCACAGCACATCAAAGGTATTAGTTTCTAAAACTGTGAACTGTTCTATTTCCTTATACCTTAAAAATAATTAAAGAAAGAATTTTTTAAAATTTATGGAGTCAGTTATTAAATGAGTATTATTCAGGAAGCACAAATAATCATTTTAAGAACAAATCAAGAAGTGGTGATCAAGAAATATATTATTATTCTATTATAATCCCCTATTTAAACCAAACATAAAAAAATGAGAAACGTCATGTAAATGTTTTCATAGAAATTAGTATTAAGCATATAAAAAAACCTACCAAACAAATTCATCTCTTACTTTATTTATTTCCTAGTTAAATTCAAAGATCACAAACAAAGAGTCTCATATCCTGTTTTTGCTTTTAAAAATCAGACAATTAAAGGAAGTATGAGCTGGACATAATAAATTCCAAAACTAAATTCTGATTTTTTTTTTAGAAGCAGGGGGAAAATAATCCCAAAATTTCTACTTAAAGAGATGGGAATCTTTATCTTAAAGAGATAAAGAAAATTGCACATAACTGAGAATCTCATTATTCATGAATTCATTCAACTAATAATCATTGGCAATATGCAGTATGCCAGGCATTTTGCTAGGCTTAGGTATTAAGTGACAGAATAAACAAAAACCTCTGCTTTTGAAGAACTTACATTTTCTCTGTGGGGAAAAAAAAAAACTATGTAAGTAAATAAATTTTGCTAGATGGTGGTAAAAGCACAAAGAAAAATTAAACAAAAAGAGTAGTATAGAGTGTGGAGGGAAGAAAGGTACAATTTTTGTAGGGTGGCCAAGAAGGACTTTACTGAAAAGGTGACACAAGTAAATACCTGAAGAAGTTTAGACAAGTCATGCATCTCTGTGGAGGGAGAGCTTTCCAAGCACAGGGAACAAAAAATACAAAGACCCTGAGGTAAGATCATGCCTACCATGTTCTAAGAGCAGAAAGAAGCTGGTGTGGCTGAGTTGAGTGGGCAGAGGGAGAGTAGGATGGTTGTCTGTAGAGAGTAAAGGGGAGGGTATTGAAGGATGTTGTAAGGACTCTGTCTTTAGTTAAGAAGAAGAGCTATTGGAAGGTTTTGAACAGGAGATTAATAAGATCTGGCCTATTTTTAACATGATTACTCTGGCTGCTAAGTGGAGAATGGCAGCAAAATTTTAAGACCAACCAGTTAGAAGGTTCTAGCAATAATCTAGTCAAGAAAGTAGACTAGAGCAGTAG
Organism: Platanista minor; assembly: GCA_004363435.1. Lineage (NCBI taxonomy): Eukaryota > Metazoa > Chordata > Mammalia > Artiodactyla > Platanistidae > Platanista > Platanista minor. The sequence goes on along the minus strand of RJWK010010311.1, from coordinate 40,864 downwards.
ACATGGTAAGCAGTAGTCTGATTCTTAATATAGTTTTAAACAAGTGTCAACAGAATTTGCTAATTTTTTTGGAGTATGAGAAAAAAAGAGGGGTCAAGGAAGACTCCCAGGTTTTGACTTGAGTAACTGGAAGAATGGAATTGCCATTTACTGACATAGAGGTGATAGGATGAGCAGGTTTAGTGGGAGAGGAGAACAAGAGTTCCGCTTTGGACATAGTAGGTCTGAGATGCATATTAGAAATTCAGAAAGAAATGTAAGAAAGTTAGTTGGATATTTAAATCTGGAATTCAGAATTCCATTCAGTAACATTCTTTCTATTAAATTCCATTCAACAACAGTTTTCCCTTTTGGATCTTTATGAAAACCAATTCCTTAATACTGAGCTTTAATCCTGCAAAACCATTTCTTCAGGAATCTATAATATTATGATCTAAGAGTATTGTTTCTGGTGACACAACTAATTGAAAATATAGAAAAAGTACAACTTTGGCAGAATGAATTCTTATTGAGGGTCTTACATACTTTCTAACCATTTAATTGTGAGATAAAACAGAAAGTAGCACCAGTAGTAAGATAGTATGAATTCAAAGGCTTTTATGATTTTACAGTGTCTTAAACTGAGAATTTTTTTTCCTCAGATATGTGAGAATAATGTTTCCTTTTATATGGAGAGACATGCACAATATATTGCTGACTAAAACAGGTTATACAATACTGTTTTAGGCACGATATATTTTGGTAAAATACATATTATGAATATGTGTGTGTTTACTAGGAAGATGAATTAATCTTTTCCTATTATCTTGGAATTGCATCAATTTTAAGAATTATCCCAAGGCTGGGAGAGCAAAAGTTATTTAACAGCCTTTTCAAGGAGACCACTGAACAATGTCATGAGACACATCCCTACAGTACTTGCTATAAGGCTGCCATCTACCACCACCTTACTACCCCTACTTGCCTATATAAACAAAAGGTTAGAAATCTGAGAGTCACCACAACCTTCTAATGAGCTGAAGAGGGCTCCAAGAGATTACTCATAGAGTACACAGAACCCTGCCAAGAAAAGTGACTGGCAAGTCATTACCAAGGTGAAGTCTGCTTTTGACTTTGAACTTGCTGCTTTGTCCTCTGAAAAAGATAAAAGCAGCAAGCAGCCACCCAGCCTGGTGGATCAACTTGTCTGTGGTGCTCCTAGAAGCCAGCTTGCCACAGCTGGGCCTTGGTGTCCTCTCTTGAACTTAAGTAATATCACAGAATGTCAATATCCCACCGGGCTATTCTGTATCGGTGATTAAACAAGAAAAGAGTAAGACCATTTCATAGCTGTATCTGAATACAGAGAAAACATGAACATTGTTCAAACCACAAAAGTGACCAGACATCACCCTACCTTCACTAATATGAAGGAGAGTTGTTTCTTTGTCAATTATAGCATTAGCATTCTAGCCTCCCTTCCTTCTAGATAAGAATTGTTAAGACACCCAAACTTAGAATTACTTCTTTTTACTGACAGCATATAATACAGAGCAAAGCCCTACTTTTTAAACCCTCCATGAAATCACCTAACAGTGGCCCAAGTACAATAAACCCTGTGTAATATATTCTCACCTAGACTCCACAATTCCCCTTGGCATACAATCTCCCTTGTTATCATGAACAATAGACCAACTTGTTCAATTACAGGTGTATCACTGGTGGTCTTTTCCTGAAGAACATGGATAACTCTAAACATATTTGAATTAACAAAAAAGAAATCTGGAGACAGACGGTAAAGAAAGGGGGAACAATGAGGCATTCTTCACTCCTCTGATTTAGCAAATTCTTTAGTTTCCTAGAGCAAATGGAAAGACATCCTGGCTCTGTCTTCTTTGCCAATATATGAGCCAAGTGGGCTAATTATGTAGCCAAAGAAGCCTAGAAGTTAGAGAGAGTAAATTATAAAAACAGAGGAGGTTTGGGGCAAGTCAATACAATGTAACTCAGGGGAACTGGGTGGTGGAAGATTTCTCAAAAATTGACATAAGAGCCCCATGAGGGAGCCCAAAGCTAGATGCCTAGAGGGTATCCAAAGTAAAGGCAGGGCTTCCCTGGTGGTGCAGTGGTTGAGAGTCTGCCTGCCGCTGCAGGGGACACGGGTTCGTGCCCCGGTCCGGGAAGATCCCACATGCCGTGGAGCAGCTAGGCCCGTGAGCCATGGCCGCTGAGCCTGTGCATCCGGAGCCTGTACTCCACAACGGGAGAGGCCACAACAGTGAGAGGCCCGCGTACCGCAAAAAAAAAAAAAAAAAAAAAAAAAAAAGTAAAGGCAGACTGTGATAGAAGGAGTAAGTAGAAGACTTTTCCTATATTCTATATTCTTCCAAGTTTTTTCCCAGTCCATACGACTCTAGAGGAAAAACAGGAGTCAAAGAATGCACAAAAGTAAGGTAGTATAAGTAGAATAAAAAGCTAGACCTACCGTCTGTCCAAATATAGGTTCCTTGTTTCAAAAATCCAAGCATAAGCTTATGGAACATGAAAAGCATTCAAATAGTTAAGAAACTGAGGTCTTACCAATTGACTAGACTGGACTGGAGTTGATTTAGGTGACTAGAAAGACCTGCCCAAAATATCACTAAAGACTGGAAAGGAGGGCTTCCCTGGTGGCACAGTGGTTGAGAGTCCGCCTGCCGATGCAGGGGACACGGGTTCGTGCCCTGGTCCGGGAAGATCCCACATGCCGCTGAGCGGCTAGGCCCTTGAGCCGTGGCCGCTGAGCCTGCGCGTCCGGAGCCTGTGCTCCGCAACGGGAGAGGCCACAACAGTGAGAGGCCCGCGTACCGCAAAAAAAAAAAAAAGACTGGAAAGGAATATTCAATATAGCATAAGTGAAAAATAAAGGCAGGGGTAGAAGAAAAACAAACAGTTATGTTTCTACCTCACTCAGTTGACACTGTTCGATAAATTAGTACTACAGAGTAGAAAAATAGCTCTAAATTTGTACAACTAAGGGTTCAGTGGTTTTGCATTCCTTTTCCTTTAGGCCTATCTGTAACCTGTAACATTTTTCTAGAATAAACAATTATTTGTATTTTAATAAAAAAAACTAAGTAACTTTTTAAAAAACAAAAATTTCTAGCAAAATAATGAGTGTACAATATTGTAATAAATAAGAGATTTTCCTTTTTGAGGATGGTTGGTGCAACAGGCATTGAAATCTGAAATAGATGATACAGTGAGCTCTCCTGTCAGACTGCCTCAGTCAAACCCTGTGCCTTCCACTTACTAGTTCTAGTACCTTGGCCAAGGAACTTAACTTATCTGTGCCTCAGGTTTCTTTCCTGGATATGTTTATAATAGTAACTCACTCAAAGTGTTAATGAGGATTGAGTGATATATTTCTAGTGATCAACACAGTTTTGGCACAGAGAGAAAGCTCAATGATATTATCTATATTTTTCAAAAACATCAATAGGGTAAATAATGTCATAAAATTGTAGGATAACTAATTCTAAATAATTTTATAATTTGGAAGCTGCTGAGATTTCACTCACTGACCTAGAGGATGTGAAAATGTTTAAGGTATCTAATTCTATTCGTTTTCAAAAGGATTTTTGAAACCTATTAATATTCAAAGAGATTAGCAAATAGTTAAAGAGATGAAAAAATTAATCCATCCAAAATGAAATGAAACATAAGTGTTTCTCTGTGGAAGATATTGTCAAGATAATGAGAAAAACAGCCACAAATCAGGATAATATTTGCAAAAGATGCATCTATAAAGGGCTCTTATCCAAACTATGCAAAGGACTCTAAAAACTCAACAATAAGGAAACGAACTACCCAATTAAGAAAAGGGCAAAAGACCTGAACAGACACTTTGCCAAAGAAGATATATAGATGACAAATAAACATATGAAAATATGCCCCACATCATATATCATGAGGGAAATGCAAGTTATAACAGTGAGTTACTACTACCTGCCTATTAGAATGGTCATTATCCAGAACAGTAACAACATCAAATGCTGAGGAGGATATCGAGCAACAGGAATCCTCATTCATTACCGGTGGAAATGAAAAATGGTATAGCCACACTGGAAGACAGTTTGGTGGTTTTTGCAAAACTAGACATACTCTTACCATACGATCCAACAATCACATCGTTTGGTATTTATCCAAACGAAATGAAAACTTAGGTCTACACAAAAATCTGCATGCAGATGTTCATAGCAACTTTATTCATATTTGCTGAAACTTGAAAGCAACCAAGATATCCTTCAGCAGGTGAATGGATAAACTGTGGTACATTTAGACAGCACTAAAAAGAAATGGGATATCAAACCATGAAAAAAATGAAGGAATATTAAATATATATAATTAAGTGAAAGAAACCAATCTGAAAAAGCTACATACTGTATGATTCCTTGATATTCTGGAGAAGTTAGAAAAATATGAGTAGTTGCCAGGGGTTAAGGAGTAAGAAGAGATGGATAGCTGAAGCACAGAGGATTCTTAGGGCAGTGAAACTATTCCATATTTACTATAATGGTGGATACATGTCATTGTACATTTGTCAAAGCTCATAGAATGCACGACACCAAAACTGAATTCTAATGTAAACTATGGACTTCAAGTGATAGTAATGTTGTTAATGTACCTTCGCCAATTGTAACAAATATACCACATACCACTCTGGAGGGAGATGGAGATGGTGAAGGAGGCTATGCATGCGTGGTAGTAGAGGGTATATGGGAACTCTCCATATTTTCTGCTCAATTTTGCTGTGAACCTAAAACTTCAAAAAGTAAAATCTATTTAAAAGTTTTTAAAAAGTAGTGTTTCTACAGCTACTCTTGGAGAAGCCATACAAGTATCACTATGTTTAAGTATGCTTATTTTGTATTTGCATTACATTTTATGTCCCTTGAAATGAGAAAACTTTTATTTTACACATTTTCTGCCTCAACAATATCTAGCATAATAACTTGAACAGAGGTGATCCTTTAACTTTTTAATGAAGAAAAATATTCATTCTGAAAACTAAACCTATCTTAAGTAAATAGCCTAATGAATTTTCTGAAACTGAACACACCTGTGTAATCAACATCCAACTCAGCACCACAGAACCATTCCACTTGCCATCTTCCAGTTGCTAACATCTCCAGAATAACAAGTATCCTGACTTATAATAGCATCACACGGCTTTGCCTTGTCATTGCTTCATATGAGTGGAATAATCCAGTGTGTACTCTTAAGTGTCTGGCTCTTTTTCTTCAACACTATATTTGCGAGATTCAACTCATGAATTACATGAGTTGCATGTAATTGTATTCCAGTCACTGTCATATTGCTGTATGGTATTTGTTCCACTGTTGATAGACACTTGGGTAGTCTTTAGTTTTTTTGGCAACTGCAAAAATGTAACAAATATTAACACTAATTTCTGTTGGGTAATACTAATACCTAGGAGTAAAGTTTTATTTCATAAGGTAAGCACATTTGGCTTTAGTATATATAGATATTTTTCCAAAGTTGTTAAGGCAATTTACACATCATCACTAGTGTATGATAGTTCCTCTTGTTCCATATCCTCATTAGCACAGTATTTTTCTAGGATTTAACCCAAAATGATTAATTTTATTGGCATATATTTTTCATGTTATCTGCTTTTATCTTTCTGATGTTGGTACAATCTGTAGAAGCACATTTTTTTCATATTCCACATGTTAGTAATTTGTGAGTCCACTCATTTTTTCTCATTGATTTATTACCTTTGTTATTCATATTTATGAACAAACTTTGGAATTTGTTGATTTTATTTCATATATTTTTTCTCTAATCTTTATTATTTCCATCATTCTATTTTATGTATTTAATGCATGGCTCTTTTCTGAGCTTCTTGACCTAGACATTTAAGATATTGTTTTTCAGACTTTTTTCTTTTATCATTTATACATTTTCCTCTAAGCACTTCATATCAATAGTATGTTCTGTCATATCTTAATTATCATTTGTTTCAAAATATTTTCTATGACAGACTTTAAAAAGACACAGAAATGTTAAAAAATAAAAGTACCTTTAACTGTGAAGGGTTTGCTATTGCACCCTATTTACAAGCTAACAAATTAGGCAGACATTTTCATGAATGCTGGCTGAAGACACACAATAATTGGGTCAGAATCAAAGAAGTATATTACACATAGCAGAGCAAGGAGCATGAGCATCACATGTGTACTGCTTCCACTTGCTGCACAAGTCCCACAGGAGTGAATTAGAAAGGCCCAGGTAAACCCTGAACATGCAGTTAATTTGTATCATAGCTGAGGAATCCCAAGTTTGAGAACCCATATAAGCAGCAAGTCTGCCTGACTTTTGTCCCAGAGAATGGAGACATTACTTTTATCATGCTGGACAGTAAAGAAAACAAAAAGAAAGAAATGAAAACCTGCCCTTTCAAGAAAGTGTAGTCTGTAACAAATACTTGTCAGTGCCTCTGCTCCCAAGATGTTCAGAAGTATGAGACTTATGAAGAATTATCTCCCATCAGTAATTTCTGCTTTGATTTCCTCTTTGAACCATGAACAGGCAACATTTTTTTCATGACCATTGATATGCATTTTCAAAGTGTATTTGTAAACTTTGACCCTGACTTTGAATCCCATAGACCCATTTTCTATTTATCTCTTTTAATGCAGCGGAACATAAAACAGGAGAATCTAGGAGGGTGTTCTGTACATAACCAGGGTTCCTTCCACCTGCATCTCTAGAAATAATTATTACTATGATTTCAGACAGTGTTTAATTGTTATGGAGATAATGGGACACAGAGCTATTTCAAAAGACAGCATTTCAAAAAGAAGTGTGTTGATCTGAAAAATCAATCTAATAAATCTGGCAGTAAAAATGGAAAACAAAATGAGTTTTCTGAGATAATCAATGTATAAAATATTTCCCATTGACATACGGTCTTTGGGTAAAGAAAAAGACTTCTTTTAATTTCAGAAATAAAATATGTAATATCTGCCAAGATAACCAAACTTTAAAGAGGCAATCTGCTGTAGGATGCCATTTCAACTGTCCAAAACTTTGTCTTGTTGAAATTAGAAAAGGGGTGAGGGGGAACTGGGTTAGACCTTGCACTTTATTTGGCCCAATGTGGTTTTTAATTAATTGGTTTAGAAGGGAGAACAAACATTAATATTCCTTATATGCCCCTCATCAAAGCTAGATTTTTAAAAGTCACAGTAAGCCTCTTCTTTTCCTGCCCCTGGTGAAATAATGTCAGTAGGTAAACTATATGGCAGCTCATTAAGAAGAGCAGCAACTATGAGGCTTCTCAGATTCTCAAGTAAAGTGAAAACCATTACTATTTGAAGAAAAGAAAAAACAATGTTACAAGTGTTTGGTCTTGGAAGAGCACTAGTAGCCTAAAGCTAAATATTTGGCTTTTTAACTTCTAATTAGTCAATGTGAAAATAAGAAAAATTATAACTTTATAAAAGTACTTAATGATTAAACCGACTGCCATCATTTCCTAGTCCATGGTATGTATTCTAAAGGAGATTGAACTTGCATGCCAAATTGTATACAATGATAGAGGAACTATATTTAACAAAATGAAATTTTATTTGGGTCATTTCAGAAAAATTGTCATGATTGATGAATCATTCATGGTCTTGGAAAGAAACAGAATGCATGCCAATTGGTTCAAATGAGATTTAATGAAGGTACTAACTTAGAGAGCTGTGGGAAGTATAAGGATACTTGTGAAGAGTACAGAGACAACCAGTGACAGGCAACAGAGAAAACTATAGGGCTAAAAAGTCAGGGATGAAATAATGTTACCATATCATTTGTGAGAGCTGACTATGAGGTGGGTCTGCATGATGCAACTGTGAAGGAGAACTGAGGGGATGATTTAAAAAATGGAGCCCTTGAAGCAAGAAAGGAGCAGGGATGAAGTATCTTTCTTGTTGCATTCTGATCTCCTACTAGTATCTTCCATTGGCCTATGCAGTGTGGACTGATAAGTGAAATGCTTAAGAAATGGCTTTCAAACAAAAACAAAACCTTGATTTTAGAAGTTGCTAATACCCACGGTGTAATCACTTCCACCATGGCTGATTTCTGTCTACCAGTGTGATATCATTGAACTGGAGGTGTAGATGCACATAACTGGCTCTTGCAAATTGGCAGTGAGCTGGATCCAGCATATTACTGGATTAACCTCAGCAAAAGCCAGCCACCAAGGAGTTCAGGGACTACAGTATGCAGGATATTTAAAGCAAGGTAAAAACTAATGGAGATATAATTTGGGAGTAGGAGGTAGGGGAGGTGGTCACATGGAGAATGACAATATTGAAAAGGTATATGACTTGTCCCAAATTTCTTCATTATCGACCCAGCCAGGACTCAAACTGAATGCTGATATAGTGCAGGGCATTCTCTCCTACATTGTTCTAACTCTTTAATGCAATGTCTGGTTAGGAAAAAAAAATAGCTCTATTTTACATGTAACCATAGATTTCATAAGAAAAACTTTTGACCCAAGCCTGAATTGAAGCAAAGTTTCAGAGATGAAAAACTACTTAGTTGGAAGTTTAGCTTCTGGAGGGTTTGCTAAGAGAAAATACATTTTAGGCTTAGAAACTAAGCCTTTTCATCTTTGACCTTTAAGATGGAGTGGGGTAGTTAGGATAGATTTCAGTAGGATCCAATGATAGGAAAGAAAGTATGTGCTTTCGTCTTCCAGAAAGTTTATTCAGAGACTGATGGGGAAAACCTCAGTCTTTCATAAATCACCACTTTGACAAGGTTTTTGAAGATGATATTCAAGCATCCAAATTGTGGAAGTTATAATTAAGTATCTTTTTAAGAGCTTTTAAAACTAGGTTTTGATGATCTTGAATCATCCAGTTGTCAAATATAATTTATATTTTTTCTATGAAATAATCACAAATTAAAGTCTTCATTTATTGAACATCTACTATAAGTCAGTCGTTATTTATTTGTAATATATAGTGGGAGGTTAATATGGGACTTTTTCTGTCTCAGATTTGATTGAGGATGCAAAATTTCACAAAGAAACTACTTTGTGACACAGCCTCCCAAATTCCAAAGTGAGGATTTGCAAGAAAGAATCTTAAATTGGTTTTCAGACCCATAGCCCAATATCTAATCAGAAGTGTAAATGGATTGAGTTTGAAGAAGTTGAAAGAGTGGATTACTTCAGGAAGTGTTGCAAACTTCCCCTCCTCTGCCAGATGGGCTTTCCCTTCAACACAATCTGAGTTAGAGGGGTGTTAAGGGAGCTTGGTAAAGGATTTTCTGTGACTCTTCTGGCATTTGGGTGGGATATTTCACGGAAATAATGTTTGACAGATGCCTTTGAGGAATGTAAAGTTGAGAGGATGAATCTATAAGCCTGAGACATGAAAGGGAGAGCAATGGGATGACAATAGGATTGAACTTTATTTCTACCAACAGTGGGGTGACAATGCATGAATCTTGCTCATGGGGCAGAGTGGCCATTGGATAGAATTGACTGCTGCCCTCTTAAGTCCTGTCCAAAGCAGGGTTGTAGGAGTGATATGATATCTACAGAGAAGATGAACTGCCAATTGTCCAAGAATCCAGAGAAGAAATTTAAGTGACCAGATGGAAAAAATAATACCAAATATGTCACCAGCATCTTGAGAAGGACAGTCCAAGGTGATTAAAAACACTGCCAAGAGAGAGTCAGCACCCAATACCCACAAATCCCAGAAAGTCCTGATGTTAGTTTAGGACAAGACCTGGCAAGTAAAATGATGATTTTTCCTTAATTATCCCTAATTTGCTCCAGCTTCAAATTACTCAAATACTGAGCTGTCAGAAGCCATGGCTAGTTAACTTGCAGTAGGCAAAGAAACACAGTATGAGAACATAGAAAAGCTAGCTATCCCCCTTTCTCACTACAATTTTTCCAACCATAAAGCAAGCTGGAAGTGGGAAAGGAAGTCTGAAGTTTTTATTGTTACTTTAGAAAAAAAAAATGTCTAAAATTTGTTATAAGAGCCTCTAAGTCTTTTAAATATCAGAATATCCAAAAAAAATAGCCTTTCTTCAGTATCCTCAGGAGACTGATTCCAGGATCCCTGCCCACCCCCCATGATACCAAAATACACAGATGCTCAAATCCCTTATATAAAAAGGCACAGTACAGCAGGCCCTCTGTATCCACAGGTTCCATGGATATGGAGAGTCAACTATATAGAGGCATAGAGAGCACAAATTAAAAAAAAAAAGAATGAGATAAATATGACAGTAATACTACTAAGAAAATTAAAAATGATGTTTGTAACAAATATAATTGTTTGGATATAAAAATAACCCATAAATTTATAGGAAAAAAGAAATCAGTTAAATAGGAAAAAAATGGACAAATGCTATCAATAGGCATTTCATAGAGGAGGAACTATGAAAGCATAGTAAATATTTGGAAGCTGTTCAATGCCTCTAAAAAGCAGGAAAATACAAAGTAGAACCTGAATAAAATACTATCTTACACATACCAGATATGCAAAATAAAAGCCTGACAAATCAAGTGCTAAAAAGAGTGCAGAGCAAGAGAAATTTATGTATAGGGTATAAATTGCATCAAATTTGGAAAATTATTTGGAATTATTTGTAAAGTTGAGGTAATGGCATGATACTGTTTCAGTTCAAGTAATCTGTGAACATGAATCTCAAAATTCCCTTCCCTGAGTGGTTTCAAGTCAGGGTTTGCCATATGAAAAAATTTACCTGTTTAGTTAGCATCTGTAAGTGGCAGACTCAGTAGTGACAGTGGGTTCCAGTTTGTCCTCTTATTTCACTCTTCAACCTGCCCAGCTTTCTTTCTTTGTCAGTCTTGCTGAATGTATCCCTGCAAACTCAGAGGTGGTATCCACAAAAATTCAGCAAACTTCCTTAGACTTCTATGTCAATTAACAATTTCACTCCAGCTCCTGGGTATGCCTCCCTTCCCACAAGCTTCAACCACATCAGAAGTGGTTAATTACTTTTCTCTGATCCTATTCAGATCTTTACTTCTCCAGCACTTCCCATAATTTTATAAGATTAAATTTTATAATAAATTCCTTATTCCATAATACATAGTAGTTCTGTTACCCTGATAAAACATTGACCCATGTGTAACTTCTGATTCTGCAAACCCTTTTTTAAGTACATATTCTGAAGTATTTCTTGTCCCTGTACATCAGAAAACATAAAAAGGATGTTTTGGTTTGGGAATTTTATTGCAATGTATTTGCAGTAATAAGACTGAATTCAACCCAAATACCCATCAAATATAAGATGGATAAATAATGTTTTGATATAGTTACTTACAAAGAAAATGTACAAATTATAGCTTTTACATCAACATAGTCAAATCTCGGGAAACAAAATATTGATATAAAAAGGCATACAAGAGTAAATATTTAATGGCTGAGTTTATAAAAAGGAAATTATCTTTCAAGCATAAACAATACTTTTTTTTCTGTACTTAAATATTTGGTAAAATAATATGGAGAAAGAGGACATGATAATCACTAAATTCAGGACAGTAGTTACTCCTGGAGAAGAAAGACTAGAATGGGAACTGGGAGAGACTGGAAGGTAAGTATTAATGGGTTGAATTATGCCTCCTGCCAAATTAATTTGTTCAAGTCCTAACCCTCAGTACCTCAATATGTGACTTTATTTGGAGTTAAGGTCTTTACAGAGATAATCAAGCTAAAGTAAGCTCATTAAGGTGGGTGCTAATCCAATATGAGTGGCATCTTTTTAAAAAGGGAAATTTAGTCACAGAGACATATGCAGGGGCGTGACGATGTGAAGACAGAGAAGGAGGCCATCTACAAGCCAAGTCAAAAGGCCTGAAAGCCATTCTTCCCTCAGAAAGGACCAACACTTCCAACTCCCTCATCTGAGATTTCTAGCCTTCAGAACTGTGAGACAATACCTTTCTTTAGTTTGATACCTTTCTCTCCTCTTGATTCTGTTTCTCTGGAAGCCACTAACACAAGAAGAGTCTTCAGGCTTCAGTTTCATCTAAACCATGGAGGAAAACCAACACCATGAAACATGTTTGGACAAGCAATTGTGGGAAAGTAAAAAAGGGATCTAAGAGAATAACCCTTTATGTTCTACGTGTTAATGCATTGATTACACAGCATTATCTCAATCACAATAAAAGCCTATGAAATAGGCATTATTAGCCCCATTCTAAAGACAAAGAAAAGGAGATTTTAGAGTTTCTAATTAATTTACTTGGTCACATAGCTAGTAAATAACAAAGCTGGAATTTACAATTTAAGGGGGTCTGTCTGAGGAATAAGTGTACCAAAACTAGCTGAACTTAATTACTAGAAAAAACTACCTTATCTTGAGAAACATGTGCACACATTTCTTTTCATTTCTTCCTGTAATAACACCTCTCTCCCTAGTTTTCTCCTTAGTTTTCTAGCACCTTGAGATGACTCTGGCCAAGGACAAAAGGTCATGAATTTGGCTAATAGTGATTTCCAAACATGGCTAATCATCAAAATCACATGAGGATAATTTTTTTAAATAAAGATTAGGAAATCTTATGTTTGTAAAATGGTGTTGGCCAATTTCTGAAATTCTGTCCATATTTTTTCCAGCTCTATGCAGATAAAATTGACATATAACATTGTGTAAGTTTAAGGTGCACAATGTGATCATTTGATACACTTATAATTAGAAAACTATTACCACTGTAGCATTAGCTAACATGTCCTGTCACATAATTAACATAATTAACATTTATTTTTTGCGGTGAGAATTCTACTCATTTTTTTTCAACATCTTTATTGGAGTATAATTGCTGTACAATGGTGTGTTAGTTTCTGCTTTATGAAAAAGTGAATCAGCCATACATATACACATATCCCCATATATCCTCCCTCTTGCGTCTCCCTCCTACCCTCCATATCCCAACCCTCTAGTTGGTCAGAAAGCACCAAGCTGATATCCCTGGGCTATGTGGCTGCTTCCCACTAGCTATCTATTTAACATGTGGTAGTTATATATATGTCCATGCTACTCTCTCACTTCATTCCAGCTTACCCTTCCCGCTTGCCGTGTCCTCAATTCCATTATCTACATCTACGTCTTTATTCCTGTCCTGCCCCTAGGTTCCTCAGAACCATTTTCTTTTTTTTTTTTACATTCCATATATTTGTGTTAGCATATGGTAATTGATTTTCTCTTTCTGACTTACTTCACTCTGTATGACAGACTTTAGGCCCATCCAACTCAATACAAATAACTCAATTTCACTTCTTTTTATGGCTGAGTAATATTCCATTGTATATATGTGTCACATCTGTTTTATCCATTCATCTGTCAGTGGACACTTAGGTTGCTTCCATGTCCTTGCTATTGTAAACAGAGCTGCAATGAACATTGTGGTACATGACTTTTAGAATTATAGTTTTCTCAGGGTATATGCCCAGTAGTGGGATGGCAGGGTTGTATGGTAGCTCAATTTTTAGTTTTTTAAGGAACCTCCATACTGTTCTTTATAGTGGCTGTATCAATTTACATTCCCACCAGCAGTGCAAGACAGTTCCCTTTTCTCCACACCCTCTCCAGCTTTTATTGTTTGTAGAGTTTTTGATGAAGGCCATTCTGACTGGAGTGAGGTGATACCTCATTGTAGTTTTGATTTGCATTTCTCTAATGATTAGTGATCATGAGCATCCTTTTATGTGTTTGTTGGCAATCTGTATATCTTCTTTGGAGAAATGTTGATTTAGGTCTTTACCAATATTTGGATTGGGTTGTTTCTTTTTTTTTGATACTGAGCTACATGAACTGCTGGTAAATTTTGGAGATTAATCCTTTGTCAGTGGCTTCATTTGCAAATATTTTCCCCCATTATGAGGTCTGGCTTTTCGTCTTGTTTATGGTTTCCTTTGCTGTGCAAAAGCTTCTAAGTTTCATTAGGTCCAATTTGTTGACTTTTGCTTTTATTTCCAATTCTCTAGGAGGTGAGTAAAAAGGATCTTGCTGTGATTTACGTCACAGAGCTCTCTGCCTATATTTTCCCTCTAAAAGTTTCATAGTGTCTGGCCTTACTTTTAGGTCTTTAATCCATTTTGTGTTTATTTTTGTGTACGGTGTTAGGGAGTGTTCTAATTTCATTCTTTTACATGTAGCTGTCCAGTTTTCCCAGCACAATTTATTGAAAAGCCTTTTTCTCCATTGTTTATTCTTGCCTCCTTTATCAAAAATAAGGAGACCATAAGTGTGTGGGTTTATCTCTGGGCCTTCTATCCTGTTCCATGGATCTATATTTCTGTTTGTGTGCCAGTACCATACTATCTTGATTACTGTAGCTTTGTATAGTCTGAAGTCCGGTAGCCTGATTCTTCCAGCTCCGTTTTTATTTCTCAAGTTTGCTTTCACTATTCAGGGTCTTTTGTGTTTCCAAAAAAATTGTGAATTTTTTTGTTCTAGTTCTGTGAAAAATGCCATTAGTAGTTTGATAGGGATTGCACTGAATCTGTAGATTGCTTTGGGTAGTAGAGTCATTTTCACAATCTTGATTCTTCCAATCCAAGAACATGGTATATCTCTCCATTTGTTTGTATCATCTTTAATTTCTTTCACTAGTACCTTATAGTTTTCTGCATACAGGTCTTTTGTCTCCTTAGGTAGGTTTATTCCTAGGTATTTTACTCGTTTTGTTGCAATGGTAAATGGGAGTGTTTCCTTAATTTCTCTTTCAGATTTTTTATCCTTAGTGTATAGGAATGCAAGAGATTTCTGTGCATTAATTTTGTATCATGCTACTGTAACAAATTCATTGATTAGCTCTAGTAGTTTTCTGGTAGCATCTTAGGATCTCTATATATAGTATCATGTTGTCTGCAAACAGTGACAGCTTTACTTCTTCTATTCCAGTATAGATTCCTTTTATTTCTTTTTCTTCTCTGATTGCTGTGGCTAAAACTCCCAAAACTATGTTGAATAATAGTGGTGAGAGTGGGCAACGTTGCCTTGTTCCTGATCTTAGAGGAAATGGTTTCAATTTTTCACCATTGAGAACAATGTTGGCTGTGGTTTTGTCATCTATGGCCCTTATTATGTGGAGGTAAGTTCCCTCTATGCCTACGTTATGGAGAGTTTTTATTATAAATGGGTCTTGAATTTTGTCAAAAGCTTTTTTTTGCATCTATTGAGATGATCATATGGTTTTTCTCCTTCAGTTTGTTAATATGTTGTATCACATTGATTGATTTGCATATATTGAAGAAACCTTGCATTCCTGGGGTGAACCCCACTTCATCATGGTGCATGATCTCTTCAATGTGTTGTTGGATTCTGCTCGCTAGTATTTTGTTGAGGATTTTTGCATCTATGTTCATCAGTGATACTGGCATGTAGTTTTCTTTCATTGAAACATCTTTGTTTGGATTTGGTGTCAGGGTGATGGTGACCTCATAGAATGAGTATGGGAGTGTTCCTCCCTCTGTTATACTTTGGAACAGTTTGAGAAACATAGGTGTTAGCTCTTCTCTAGGTGTTTGATAGAATTTTCCTGTGAAGCCATCGGGTCTTGGGCTTTTGTTTGTTGGAAGATTTTTAATACTAGTGTCAATTTCAGTGCTTGTGATTGGCCTGTTTATATTTTCTATTACTCCCTGTTACAGTTTTGGAAGGTTGTGCCTTTCTCAGAATTAGTTCATTTCTTCCAGGTTGTCTATTTTGTTGGCATATAGTTGCTTGTAGTAGTCCCTCATAATCCTTGATATTTCTGTAGTGTCAGCTGTTACTTCTTTTTCTTTTCTAATTCTATTAATTGGAGTCTTCTCCCTTTTTTTCTTGATGAATCTGGCTAATGGTTTATCAACTTTCTTTATCTTCTCAAAGAACAAGCTTTTAGTTTTATTGCTCTTTGCTATTGTTTCCTTAATTTCTTTTTCATTTATTTCTGATCTGATCTTTATGATTTCTTTCCTTCTGCTAACTTGGAAGTTTCTTTGTTCTTCTTTCTCTAATTACTTTAGTTGTAAAGTTATGTTGTTTATTTGAGATGTTTCCTGTTTCTTGAGGTAGGATTGTATTGCTAAAAACTTCCCTCTTAGAACTGCTTTTGCTACATCCCATAGGCTTTGGGTCATTGTGTTTCCATTGTCATTTATTTCTAGTTATTTTTTAATTTCCTCTTTGATTTCTTAAATGGTCTCTTGGTTACTTAGTAGTGTATTATTTAGCCTCCATGTGTTTGTATTTTTACTGATTTTTTCCTGTATTTTATATCTAGTCTCATAGCATTGTGGTCAGAAAAGATACTTGATACGATTTCAATTTTCTTAAATTTACCAAGGCTTGATTTCTGACCCAAGATATGATCTATCCCAGAGAATGTCCCATGAGCACTTGAGAAGAAAGTAAATTCTGTTATTTTTGGATGGAATGTCCTTTAAATATCAATTAAGTCCATCTTGTTTAATATATCATTTAAAGATTGTATTTCATTATTTATTTTCATTTTGGATGATCTGTCCATTGGTGAAAGTGGGGTGTTAAGTCCCCTGCTATGATTGTGTTACTGTTGATTTCCCCTTTCATGGCTGTTAGCATTTGCCTTATTTGTTGAGGTGCTCCTATGTTGGCTGCATAAATATTTTCAATTGCTTTATCTTCTTCATGGATTGATCCCTTGATCATTATGTAGTGTCCTTCTTTGTCTCTTGTAATAGTCTTTATTTTAAAGTCTATTTTGTCTGATATGAAAATTGCTACTCCAGCTTTCTTTTGATTTCCACTTTCATGGAATATCTTTTTCCATCCCCTCACTTTCAGTTTCTATGTATCCCTAGGTCTGAAGTGGGTCTCTTGTAGACAGCACATATATGGATCTTGTTTTTGTATCCATTCAGCTAGTCTATGTCTTTTGGTTGAAGCATTTAATCCATTTACATTTAAGGTAGTTATCAATATGTATTTTCCTATTACCATTTTGTTAATTGTTTTGGGTTTGTATTTGTAGGTCTTTTTCTTCTTTTGTGTTTCCTGCCTAGAGAAGTTCCTTTATTATTTGTTATAAAGGAGGTTTGGTGGGACTGAATTCTCTTAGCTTTTCCTTGTGTGTAAAGGTTTTAATTTCTCTGTCGATTCTGAATGATATCCTTGTTGGGTAGAGTAATCTTGGTTGTAGGTTTTTCTCCATCACTTTAAATATGTCCTGCCACTCCCTTCTGGCTCACAGAGTTTCTGCTGAAAGATCAGCTGTTAACCTTATGGGGATTCCCTTGTGTGTTATTTGTTGTTTTTCCTTTGCTGCTTTTAATATTTTTTTATTTGTATTTCATTTTTGATAGTTTGATTAATACGTGTCTTGGCTTGTTTCTCCTTGGATTTATCCTGTGTGGGACTCTCTGTGCTTCCTGGACTTGATTGACTCTTTCCTTTTCCATATTAGGGAAGTTTTCAACTATAATCTCTTCAAATATTTTCTCAGTCCCTTTCTTTTTCTCTTCTTCTTCTGGGACACCTATAATTCGAATGTTGGTGTATTTTGTATTTAATGTTGCCCCAGAGGTCTCTGAGACTGTTCTCAATTCTTTTCATTCTTTTTTCTGCTGTGTGGTAGTTATTTCCACTATTTTATCTTCCAGGTCACATATCTGTTCTTCTGACTCATTTATTCCACTATTGATTCCTTCTAGAGAATTTTTAATTTCATTTTTTGTGTTTTTCAATATCTTCTGTGTACTCTTTTCTTTTTCTAGGTCCTTGTTAAATCTTTCTTGTATTTTCTCTATTTTATTTCCAAGATTTTGGATCATCTTTACTATCATTAGTCTGAATTCTTTTTCAGATAGACTGCCTATTTCCTCTTCATTTATTTGGTCTGGTGGCATTTTTCCTTGCCTCTTCTTCTGCTGTGCGATTCTCTGTCTTCTCATTTTGCATAACTTACTGTGTTTGGGATCTCCTTTTCATAGGCTTCAGGTTCATAGTTCCTTTTGTTTTTGGTATCTGTCCCCAGTGGCTAAGTTTAGTTCAGTGGGTTGTGGTAGGCTGCATTGTGGAGGTGACTGGTTCCTGTGTTGTGGTGGATGAGGCTGGATCTTTCTTTCTTGTGGGTAGGAGTGTGTCTGATGATGTGTTTTTGGGTGTCTGTGACCTTATTATGATTTTAGGCAGCCTTTCTGCTAATGGGTGGGGTTGTGTTCCTGTCCTGCTAGTTGCTTGCATAGGTTGTCCAGCACTGTAGCTTGCTGGTCCTTGAGTGGCGCTGGATTTTAGCATTGAGATGGAGATCTCTGGGAGAGCTTTGCCATTTGATATTACATAGAGCTAGGCAGTCTCTGATGGACCAATATTCAGAACTCGGTTCTTCCACTCAGAAGCACAGGCTTGACACCTGTCTGGAGCACCATGACCCTGTCAACCACACAGCTCAGAAAAAAAGGGAGAAAAAAGAAATAAATTTTAAAATGATAAATAAATAAAATAAAATAAAGTTATTAAAATAAGAAATAACAAAATTATTAAAAATTAAAAAGTAATAAAAGAAAGAAGGAAGAGAACAACCAAAGCAAAAAACAAATCCACCAATGATAACAAGCCCTAAAACTATACTAAAAATAAAATAAAATAAACAGACAGAACCCTATGACAAACGGTAAAAGCCAAAGTAGATAGACAAACTCACACAAAGAATCATACACATACACACTCATAAAACAGATAAAAAGGAAATATATATATATATAAAGGAAGAGAGCAACCAAATCAATAAACTAATCTACCAATTATAATAAACTCTATATACTTAACTAAGATAAACATAAAACCATATACAAATTAGATGCAGAAAGCAAACCCCACTAAACTAAGATAAACATAAAACCAGAGACAAATTAGATGCAGAAAGCAAACCCCAAGTCTACAGTTGTTCCCAAAGTCCACCACCTCAATTTTAGGATAATTCATTGTCTATTCAGGTATTCCATAAATGCATCATATATCAAGTTGACTGTGGAGACTTAATCCACTGCTCCTGAGACTGTTGGGAGAAATTTCCCTTTTTCTTCTTTGTTCGCACAGCTCCTGGGGTTCAGCTTTAGATTTGGCCCCACCTCTGCCTGTAGGTCACCAGAGGGCATCTGTTCCCTGCCCAGACAGAATGGGATTAAAATAGAAGCTGATTAGGGAGCTGTGGCTCACTCAGGCTGTGGAGAGGGAGGGTTAGGAATGCGGGGCAAGCCTGTGGTGGCAGAGGCCAGCATGAGGTTGCAACAGCCTGAGGCATGCCGTGTGTTCTCCTGGGGAAGTTGTCCCTGGGTCACGGGACCTTGGCAGTGGCAGGCTTCACAAACTCTTGGGAGGGGAGTTGTGGATAGTGACTTGTGCTTGCACATAGGCTTCTTGGTCTCTGCAGCAGCAGCCTTAGCGTTTCATGCCCATCTCTGGTGTCCTTGCTGATAGCTGCGGCTTGTGCCGTTCTCTGAAGCTTGTTTATGTGGTGCTCTGAATCCCATATAATCATGCACCCCGAAACAATGGTCTCTTGCTTCTTAGGCAGTTCCAGACTTTTTCCTGGACTCCCTCCCTGCTAGCTGTGGCACACTATCTCACTTCAGGATGTGTTCATGCAGCCAACCCCAGTCCTCTCCCTGCAGTCTGACATCTGAAGCCTAAGCCTTAGCTTCCAGCCCCCACCAGCCCTGGTGGGTGAGCAGACAAGCCTCTCAGGCTGGTGAGTACTGGTTGGCACCAATCCTCTGTGCAGGAATCTTTCCTCTTTGCCCTCTGCATCCCTGTTGCTGCTCTCTTCTCTGTGGCTCTGAATCTTTCCCCGCACCACTTCCCGTCTCCGCCAGTGAAGGGGCTTCCTAGTGTCTGGAAACTTTTCCTCCTTCACAGCTCCTTCCCCGAGGTGCAGGTCCTGTCCCTATTCTTTTGTCTCTGTTTTTTCTTTTTTCTTTTGCCCTCCCCAGGTACATGGGGAGTTTCTTGCCTTTTGGGAAGTCTAAAGCCTTCTGCCGGTGTTCTGCTGGAGTTGTTCCACATGTAGATGTATTTCTGATGTACTTGTGGGGAGGAAGATGATCTCTACGTCTTACTCCTTCATATCTTGAAGGTTTCCCCTCTACCCATATTTTAAAACTACATGTTTACCTGAATAAATTTCCTAACAGCAATAAATATATACAGCTTCTCTGAAATTCTATAGAATTTATGTTACCAGTTTTACACATATCAAATTCTATCTTGTATTATAGTTATATATTTATGTTTCCCTCAGATAGTAGGTTAAAATTTCTTAAAATTAGTCTTCATATTTGGCTAAAACATATTTTTCCAAGCATAGCATAATATTATACATACACTGGATTCACAAAAGTAAATTTAGGAATAAATAAATAACTTATAGGTTAGAAAACAACATTGTAGTGAGGTTAAGAATAGTTAGAAGCAGGTAAATCTTACAATGTAGACATAGAGAAGGAAAAAAAATCACAGAAAAATGTTGGCCTTAAAACAGTGTTATAGTGTATGTAAGAAGATTAGGATGCTACATAATTCTATGGAATCGTGTTTATTGAGTAATTTAAAATGTTAAATAAGTATACTCATCTCCATAAATCATTGATTTTAATCTGAAACTAGTAATATATACAATTTATTGAGTGCATTCCTGGTGCAATTGGCTATGGTTTACATACTTTATATTATTTATTTCATTGAATTGTCACAACGCTGCAAGACAAGTTTTTTTGTTTACGTCTTATAGATGAAGAAACAGAGGACCAGAACAATACTCTAAGCCCACAGAACAGTTTCACAGATCTTTATCTTGTCCTCGGTAGAGCCACATAAGGACCATTGGCCTAGGCATATAGATTTTATCCAGCATACCTCAAATGGATTATGTCTAGGGACCAATATTACAGCGGTTCCCCCTTTTCTGTAGGGCACACATTCCAAGACCCCCACAGGATTCCTGAAATTGCATATAGCACCAAACCTTTATATATACTGTTTTTTCCTATGCATATATACCAAAGATAAATTTTAATCTATAAATTAGGCACAGTAAGAGATTAACAACAATAATAATAAAATAGAAGAACTGTAATAAAAGTTATATGGTTATGGTCTCTCTTTCATAATACCTTATTGTTTTGTTTTGTTTTTGTTTTTGTTTTGTGGTACGCGGGCCTCTCACTGTTGTGGCCTCTCCCGTTGCAGAGCACAGGCTCCGGACACGCAGGCTTAGCAGCCATGGCTCACGGGCCCAGCTGCTCCGTGGCATGTGGGATCTTCCCGGACTGGGGCACGACCCCTTGTCCCCTACATCGGCAGGCGGACTCTCAACCACTGCACCACCAGGGAAGCCCTATTGTTTTGTATTTACCCTTCTACTTGTGATGATATGATGTGATAATATACCAGTGAAGTGAGGTAAATGATTAGGCATTGTGACTTAGTATTAGACTACTATGGACCTGATGATACATCAAAAGGAAAATCATCTGATCTAGGTGATCCTTGGTCATGGAGCCATAATGATGTTGATGGTTGGATGAGGAGCAGGCTTGTCAAGGGCTGGGGATCCCAGGCAGGACAGAGCAGGAGAGCACAAGATTACATTATGTTATTCAGAAAACAGTGGAAAGTGAAACTTCAGAAAAGGGGGGGACTGCTGTAGTTGCTAAAAGGACAGAAGACTAGACTTCAACTAAGTAGCAGACTGGAGCTTAATTCATTATTTCAAAAATTCACTCACTATAGTGGTATTTTGGGGTCACCTTCTCTATAGCAAACACTCAGCTAACCTATCTATAGGAAAAGCTAGATGCATATATGAACACAAACTACCTCTGTGCATTCATTACTTTTTACTTTAATCATTAATAATCTTATATATTCATCTGTGAAATTGGAAACCTGTTAACTCATGTCATATGATTATTGTGATAAATAGCTTATAAAAACAATTTAAAACCACTTAAGTATAATATAAAGTACTAGAGAAAAAACTCATAAAATATTCCCTGTAGTAATGGGTCCATACTAAAACTAGACACATCTGTTTATAAGGCACTTTTTTAATAATTACAGCTTTGGCTTTTAATTTAAAATAAGTCTGTTAACTTAAAATAAATCTGGCATTAAAACAGTAAGCTTGATAAAATCTATTTAATTGTGTAATCTTAACTTCCCATTATTTGGTAACTGAAATTAGCAATGATAAGTGTTTAAATAAGCAAATTCCAATTACTATTAGCATAAGCAATTCATTATTCAAATATGATCAATGTAGCTATTAAAGTACTGTAAACAGAATCATTACCAATGTGAATTATATTACTACACCATACACATTCCATCAGATACACTTTTTTTGGTGAGTTTTATTTATTGTACTTTTTATATTTATATACCGCATCTGCTACATATGTGTATGAAAATTTTCTATTTGTGAACATTCACCTCTAATACTTTTTTTCTGGTTTGTAAACAAAAATTAGAAGAACATTAGAGATTTGTAAATAATACATGCCAGCAAAAACCTACCTTTATTTTACACTAAACCTCATTGGCTAAATATAGCTGATCGTAGCTTTCAAGTCTAATTTTAAGTTCTATGGCATTTTTGTGACTTTTTTCCCCCTTTTATAAAGATATATGGCCTCATTATTATGTTGTCACTCATGTGGCTGAAAATATCTTTAAGTGAAGTATGGACTCAATTATGGTTTAAAGTAAGACTTTTCAGATATTCTGATTCTGCCAGTTTCATACAAGATGGTAGTGGTTGTGGTGTTTCTGTGTTTGTGTGTTTGTGTATAGAGGTGGCATTCAGGGAGGAAATAAATGTTAAATGCTTCTTAGAGCAACAATCAGCCCCCTGATCAGACCAATAACTCCCTTAGTCAAACCTGGAAGACTACACTATCACATACATGGGTCTAAAGGGCACTGGGATGAACCAGCCAACCAATTAATGTGAAAGAGCAGGCATTATTATTTCTACTTTACAAAAGAGAAAACTGATTAGCAAACTGTTTAAATATGACTTTCTCCAAAGACAGGTTGTCCAGATAATAATACAAAGTATTGAAGTTTGCAAGGTATACTATTAACTATTAAAGTTAAGAAAAGATAACTTCATCTAAGTGCTGGATGGATATTATGGAAACAAACTACATTAAATAATTTTCCAGTAAGTGATAGGGTGGGCAGGATGATCCTAGACCACAGTTGTTTTTGTGAAGTCTTGATGGTTAGAAAGGGAGAGAAACAGCTTAATTAATTTTGTCTAACATTTTTCAACCCCTTTGTGAGTGCAATCTGCCTTTTATTTGCATAAAATTATTTTGTTATACAATGATAAAGCAGAGTTCTATTCTCAGAAGGAATGTTTTATGTCAATGAAAACTCAAACGTGGCATAACAACAAAACTTAGTGTCATTATTGATAGAGTTGTTTTCCAGTATATTATTTTGTCTTTTAGGAAAACAATCCTCTAATCCTCCTGTCTCCTGACACTGCCAACACTGCCCAGAGGTTGGAACTTGGGCTCTAGAAAGAAGAGGAGAGTTCAAGCCCGTCCCCTTGACACAAAAACGTTATAGACTGGCCCCTGTAACAGAGAAACTGGCTGAAAGACGGAGAAAGATAACCCAAGAGCAAAACCCTATGATGAACCTTGGACTGGACTAATTATCATTGATTTAAAGTTTGTTGTTTCAGTTATCTTTAGTTTGCCCTACTCTTTAAGTAAATCCTCTTAAATGGTCAATCTTATTATCAACACTTATGCAGAAAAAAATATAGAAGGGTCCCACACCTTCCAAGGTGCAAAGTAGCACCAAAGAAGTAAAAGTTGCCAAAAGCTTATAGTTTGCAAAACGAGACCCACAAGACACAAGACCCACAAGACCCACAAGACAGCGAGCTGAGGTAACAAGTCACACCCAGAATGCATTTGCAAAATATATAAGCATTCCTCATGGATTCCTTGAGGAATCATTAGAAGAGACTGTAAAATAGTGATTTCTTATAGCCGTACACAGGACTTGCATCTTAATGATTTGTGCCTAATTTTAGAATCATTAGCCTGCAATAATTGACAATCCAAGTTTGTGACCAGACACAATCAAGTAGTGCAAGATGCAGCTTCAAAGTTTCCTTGCCCTGAAACATAAATAGTTTCAGGGTTACTACCAACTGGAATTTGAAACAATCATTTCTGAAATTTCATTCTACAACTTGAATTAATGCATGTCAAGGCTCCTGTCATTGATGTCCTAAGACCAATATAGTGATCCTTTTATAAGTATAATGAGAGTGAAGAAGCCACATGTTTGGTCTACCAAGTTTGGAACCTGTTTGAGATCATCATGATTTCACATAAAAGTAGTCACCATATACATATTAGTCTTATATTTTCTAACAAGCTTTATGGCCCAATAGTATTCATAATATTTTCAAATTATTTTAACTTACCATACTCAGTAATCTGAATTACATTATGTTTTGACTGTAGCCGCTGAGGCTTACTATCCCCATTAAGTTTTCATTTATTTTTAATTAAAATTTTAGAAAGAGAAAATAACCAAATAAAATCAAAATGGTAACTTCTTGCATTGGAATCAGGTCTGCTAAATGAGGACTCATCATCTAGTCCTACTTAATGGGAACAAGGATTAAGTGGGAATCAGAGATTATCAAATTTCTATTTGCTCTCATCACAAATTGAGTGCTAGAACATCTTTAAGACTAAATAGTAATTACAGGGTGAGGATTCTGGTACCAAGATTTTGGTGAATCTCAGTTTCTCTCATCACTTCAGCTCAGAGGGTAAATAAATGAGTCCATAGGAACTCAAAATAGCTTGAAAACTGGGTTAATTTTCTCTTATGCTTATAAATGCTGTACACAACAATGACAGCCTGTTACAAGGCTCACCAAAATTAGTGGGAGGACATGAACTTTAAAAGTGTGAGATTGCATTCTCTTCCTAAGGACAGAAGATGAGAACTGCCAAACACAGACAATGAAAGCACAAAATAGCTTAGGTAAAATAAAGATAAATAAATAAACAAGCAAATGAAAAAAGAAGAAAATGAGCTTCTTTATAGACATTATCTATGAATCATGAAAACTCTGCTCTAAGTTATGTATTATCATCCCTGTTACATAAAGGAGAAATGAGGCTCACTGAGCTTATGATATATGACTGACAAGGCTTACATATTAAATAACAAAATGGGGAGTTTAAACCTCCATCTTTCTATTTTAGCACCCATTTCATTTCCACTGCCCCATAGTGCCTCAATTCTGAGGGTGTATATCTCTTCCAAATATTCCCCCACCCCAGACTTTGAACCACCACTTTGTTGTATCCTTTAGTTTTCTTGAGCTTTGTTCTGTTTTGTATTTTGAGATTCAATGGAAACAGAATTCAGTATTACATCCTTGTTGTGTTCAGATTAGATCACACATAAAAAATGGAACTCCAGATAATGGGCATGTTTTTTCATAAACTGAAATAATTAGTATTAAGAATGAGATGGGGGCTTCCCTTGTGGCGCCGTGGTTGAGAGTCTGCCTGCCGATGCAGGGGACACAGGTTAGTGCCCCGGTCCAGGAAGATCCCACATGCCACAGAGTGGCTGGGCCCGTTAACCATAGCTGCTGAGCCTGAGCGTCTGGAGCCTGTGCTCCACAACGGGAGAGGTTACAACAGTGAGAGGCCCGCATACCGCAAAAAAAAAAAAAAAAAAAAGAATGAGATGTAGTTAGAGGACTCACTCAGCTTATTAATTCAGTTAATATAACCCAAAGAGAAGAGAACAAGTTGGTTTTATTCTATGATGTACCTGGCATCCTGCATAAAGGAAAGGATTCCTGTGAAGCCAGAGATGAAATTCTATATTTCAAAGGAGAGCAGATTTTCCTTTAAGAGATGCAATTATATTACATTTCCTGCCCTATCTGTCCCCTTTCTTGTTCACCAGGACTGAAATAATAGATTCATCTGCCCCAAAGGTAGACATTATTAGATGCTCACTTGTGTCAACGTATGTTTGCCTCATTAACAGAAGGCTCCCCCATGCTGTGGTTAGTCATGGTTATGCATTAAGAGGAAAAACTTCATTAAATCAGCACTTCAGTGTTCTCTTTTTACCTTTACATTTTGAATTTATGAAATGAGCTTATGCAACTTCCTTACCTTTGAATAATTTACTCAATTGATTTGATCATTAAATGCCATCCAATCTATGTGTATATCGTTTCTTTGTAAATATACCCAAGTCTGTAGCAAGAATTACATGCCTAAAATTATATAATTGTGCATATATAATTATATAATTGTGTATGGGAGGTGGGGCTATCCATCATTGCTGGTAGTTTAAAAGAAGAGAGGTAGTCTTCTGAATAGTTTTAAGTTTCTCAAGGCATATTCATATCACAGCATCAGTGTATGTCTTAAGAAATGTTTATCTAAGTTTTTTGTTCGCTTTTGTTTTCTAAGAATCATTATCTTATCCATAAAAGACAAAATGACATTGGAAATATTTTAGAAATAATTCAAGTATAGAATTTTCTGTGCTCTGAGTTAGGTATTTGACTTGGAGTCTGGTCCCTGGTCTTCCAAACTATGATTATTTGGCTTAGCGTAGTTCTTTAAGCAATACACAGTACTCATTCCAGGATGAGTTAGAACCACATGTCTCTTCAGTCTTGCATGGATTCTGATTTTATTTAATAAAAAAAGCCAGTAATTCTAGAAACAATTCCAAGGATTAATTCACTGAATAATATAAGCAATCAAGTTAGTCTTTTACTAAATCCTCTGGCTTAAATGATAGTATTTTACAAAGTTTTCCTTGTTTTGATTTTGAGCTATTGTAGAGTAGAAACTGGATAAATAAAAAAAATTATATAGATGTGAGGGCTATTTCAGATAGTCAATAATAGAATGTTTATACAAAATAATTCAGTGTAAGGACCAAAGGTGATAATAACAAAGAACATAATTACTTGCTATGTATTTCTAATAAGCAAACTTGGAAAGTACTTTCATGCATGTTTGTCGTAGAAAATATTCAAATTTTTTATTATTAGGATGCCAGTAAAAACAAACAGGATGGGGAGTCATAAGAATTATGCATCAGTTCTGACTGTCCTTTTGTTCACTGTAGCATTCTTTGACTATTAAGTGCCCACTCTAGACTTCAGTTTTTTATCTTCATAAAAAAGTTGTAATTCTTTCTCTCTAGAGAGTTACATAATAGGATTAAATGAAATAAGTTATGTGATATTTGTGCAAAGTATAAAGCACTATGCAAATATTAGCTGCTTTTATTGCTAAAATTATTATATATTTTTTCTGTCATCTCCATGAAACATCTAAATTTCAAGCTTACTTTTGTTCAATTTGTTCCTTAACATCCTCTTTTTTTTTTTTTTTTGGCCATGCCACATCTTAGTTCCCCAACCAGGGACCAAACCCACTCCCCCTGAAGGGGAAGCACAGAGTTTTAATCACTGGACTGCCAGTGAAGTCAACATCTGCTTTCTGTTTCTTTTTTTAAAAAACATCTTGTCATCTCCAGTTCTCTGTTTCCTTTTCACCTGTCACAGCCTTCATCCTATTGTTGGCATATTCAAAAATGTGTACTTCCTTTTACTGACTGATCTTTACTTTAGATTGGACTATCACTTTTTAGAAAGTATTTTTAAATTTCTCTGTTCGTAACTGAAATATCTTTTATAATACCATAACTCTTCCCTCCAAAGCTAAGCTTCTCTTCACTCCTTCCCAAAAATGCCGACCAAAGGATGTAATAGATTTGTAGAGCAGTTCATATTTCCATTGGAATCGTGATAATTTCCCCACCATAGAAGGCTGTGTCCCTGTAATATGTAAGTAAGTGGGTGGCATGTGTGTGGGTGTGTACAAATATGTGTATGTGTGTGTAAACAATTATAAGAACCTATTACTAAGCTGGAGAGAAAACAAAATGGTTTTATTTAAAAGCTGAGGATAGAGAGCAGCAAGTTGATGGGAACAGTGACAAGGGACCTTGTGATACACCTATCTTGCAGGAGACCAACAAACTAGTGGGAGCTTTCAGTGCTGCTGGATACCCTCTGAGCTGTTTCCCTTTCGGAAAAGATCAGCTGAATCTGGCAAATGACTAAATTACTATTTGGAAAACAAAGGTCAAGTAGAAGGCTATTCAATTTGTTTCCTCTTGTTTGTTTTTATCTGTGAACTCCTGGGAAGTTCACGTGGATTGAAGAACATTAAGTCAACATTACTCTCTGCATTGGCATGCTCACATTTCCTAATCGAGCCTGTCGAAGTACCAAAACAGTGCTTCCTAGATTGTTGTTCACATCCTGTCCTGGACCTGCCTCAATCAGACTTGATTCTTTAGTATTTCCACCATCTGATGAAAGAGAAGAAAGACTTTGAGCTATATGGAATATAGGAGTCAATCAATGCTTAGAAAACATTGCCCATTCTTAGATGCCTGTTTCTAGCCTGGACCACTCCCGTGAACTCCAGAACCATATTTCCAGCTGCTCACTCAAGACCTCTCCTTGGATTTCTAACGAGCGTCTGTCTCAAAGTTAACATGTATACAAATTGAACTCTTGATCTTTACTCTTCATCTACTCCTGCAGTTGCCTCAAAACTTCTCCTTCCTTCAGTGCTTCTATCTAAATATAAGCTAACTCCAATATTCTACTTGCCTAGAAAAAGAAGTTGCTCTTTCACATTCCACATGCAAATGGTTAAGCCCTCTTGTTTTTATTTTCAAATTATATCCCAAATGCAACAACTTCTACCATCTCTAAACTTACCACCCTTCTAGTCCCTGGCATTTCTCATCTGATAAATGTCAGCATCCTCCTAACTGGATATGGTTACCCCCTAAAAATTATTTTCAATACAGTAGTAAGAGTAATCCAGCTAAAAAGGAAATAATGTCAAGTCACTCTTTCTGCTCAAAACCAAAGACTTCTCATTTCACTTAAAATAAGTCAAAGGCCAGACTTCCCTGGTGGTGCAGTGGTTGAGAGTCTGCCTGCCGATGCAGCAGACGGGTTCGTGCCCCGGTCTGGGAGGATCCCACATGCCGTGGAGCGGCTGGGCCTGTGAGTCATGGCTGCTGAGCCTGTGTGTCCGGAGCTTGTGCTCCGCAACAGGAGAAGCCACAACAGTGAGAGGCCTGTGTACTGCAAAACCAATCAATCAATCAAGCAATCAATCAATAAGTCAAAGGCCTTACAGTTATCTGTATTCTCCTAAATAAACTGCCCCCTGCTGCCTCTTTGACTTCTTATCCTACCCTACACCCCTTTCTTACCCCACTCTAGCTATGCTGCCTTATGCACAAAAGTCACATTTTTGCCCCAGGCCCTTTGCACTTGCTGTTTCTATTACCTGGAATACTCTTCTTCCAGATATCCATATGGTTTATTCTCTCACCACTTTCTGGTCATTAATCAAGTATTTCTTTTTTAGTGTAGGCTTCACTGACCACGATATCAAATGAAAACTCTCCAGGGAAACCCTTCCTTTCATAACACTTAACATTTGTCTAACTTTTGATATATGACTTATCTTGTCTATTGCTGATCCCCTATAACTAAACTGTAAGCTTACTGACAACAAGGATGTTTTTGTTATGTTACCTGTGGTGTCCCATATTCTAGACTCTTACCTGATGAAAGAAGCTGCTAATTTTAACAGTATGTCTACAGAAAATGCAGAAACAGTTTATACGTGGTAGTTTCTTTATATGATCCTTAATATGCCAGAAAAAAAAAAGAAAACTTTAAAATGAATAAAGGAATGGCATTCAGGTAAGGAGTTAGAGTAATATAGGTCATGATATAGCTTTCTTGCTCATAAAGCTGTGAGAGCAAAAAAGACTAGAGAAGGAAGAATAAATGGATATAATGTCACTTGGAGTCAAAATGTATTCTCATCCTGATTTCCTCTATAAATATTTTAGACCCATTAACTCTCCAGTTTCTTTGAGCTACTTGGGATAGTATTTAGTTCCTTTACCCCAGGTGGCTATACACCATGTGATTTTATGTAGGATTCCAATTATCAGAGTATATCTAGACTTTGTTACTACATTTATTTCACATAAAGAATTTAGTCCTAGTAAACACTGGAAGAAAAAATCCAAAACTGATTGTTTATAGCTTTATGACTGTTACATTTCTCTAGCATTTTTACCTCATAATTTTGCGTCCCTTCTCACAGACTTTATATTTTGAAAATGGAAATAAATGACAGCCCTTAATTCAAATTTGCTACCAGTGTCTATTTCTTAAAATAGGTTGACTATTTGCTTTGAAAAAATCTTTGGAACGTCCTTTGATGATTATATAAATCCTGAAAACTTTAAGTATACAGAGATCCCAAAAGTCAAAATATTTCTCTCTGGTGATTTCAGTTTACATCATGGAAGTCTCAGAATGAGTTTACATTAGAAAAATTATATCCTTAGATATTAAAGCTTTAGCTTTAATTTAATTTTTCTATACCTGTGGAACTCGAATTTATTTTCTATATGACCTTCATCACTCCCCTAGAGAGCTAGGGCCTATCTGATGACAGAAACATTGATCTTGGGTAAAGTTCACTGTCTGAATATCCATGTATACAATTTTTAAAATTTTGCTCAAAACTCAATCTATAGCCAAGTAGTAAACATTTAAACTGTTTACTATCTACCTTTTCTTTCTCTTTTTTTTTTTCTTACAAAATCTTCCTCTCTTTTCTACATTTGTTTTACAATTTAAGGACTTATTATATTCCTAGGCTTTATTTATGTGGAGCCACTTATTCAAGTATTTTCATTGAAGGCATTTATTTATCTTTTCCCTGCATCCATTTTTATGGCAGCAAAAAATATCATTTATAGGTAAGAGAACATATAGTGGTCAGAATAATGTTGTGAATAATGATGATTTGGGAATGAAGATTGGCTGAGCCCTGAGAAAGTTTGGACTTAATGGGTTAAAGATGGGAAGCATTTAGTACAGAGCCTTGTGAATAGAAAGTATTGTGTACGTGTCAGCTTTCATGATGCAGTGATGGCTAAATTCTGGCCATGTGGGATGGGGGCCAAGGTGCTTCACTTCATTCAGTGAACATCTAGATACAATTGTAAAACATTTTAAGTGCTTTCACAGTGAAAGGGATGAGAAAATTACCCAAATGCTGAGATTATGCAAATTTAGCTCAAATGAGCAAATTATATTTTACCTGAGATCTCCTATGATATTAAAATTAAAAACATCAAAAGAAAACCAGCTTTCAGGCACTGTTGAATAAAGGGATTTGGTAAAATTGGCATGGTCCTTAACGATTTTGTTAATGTAGACATTGCTATTTGATGAATCTCAATTACTAACCAATGGTTTTTCTGCGCTACATTTTTTTTTTTTTTTGTGGTACGCGGGCCTCTCACTGTTATGGCCGTTGCGGAGCATAGGCTCCGGACGCGCAGGCTCAGCGCCCATGGCTCACGGGCCCAGCCGCTCCGCGGCATGTGGGATCTTCCCGGACCGGGGCACGAACCCGTGTTCCCTGCATAGGCAGGCGGACTCTCAACCACTGCGCCACCAGGGAAGCCCTCTGTGCTACTTTAAACTTTCATAATGAACAGTCTGAGCACATAATCTGGTGCCTATGGTTAAGACTAAAAACTTCACTGTAAAGTAGTTCAGGCAACACAAAATGTACAAATATCATGAATGACTTTTCCCCATTACAGAATCTGCTCTATTTTTTGTGAGCTCTTGACAACAACTAACAGGTAACGCATGAGATTGTACATCTGAATTGCAGTAATAGCCCCAGATCTTCCACTAAATATGTTCTCATCCCAAGATTGAGAAATATAGGGTAGAATATAATTCATCTAGCCAACAAATATTTATTTATTGGCCATTATGTGTCAGACACTGTGCCAGCTGCTGAGAAAAGAAGATATTAGTGTTTTGAATCTTGTGTAAACACAGATTTGCAAACAAAATTGTTTAATTCAATAAAATGACAGCTATAAGTCAGCAAGTTAAAAGGTCTATAAATGCAATGTGGAGCTACTGAGGAAAGTATTTCAGCATAGATTGAGGATGATTTGTCAAACAAACAGAAAAATTAAAAGAAAGAAAATGAGAAGGGAGGAAATGGGGAAAAAAGGGAGGGAAGAATGCAAGGAGAGAAGGTTTAAATCCCTGGGGAGCACCTGATGTAAAAAATACATGGAAAGCAGGAAAAGGCTGGTTATACCTGGGAAAATTCCAGTGGGAAAGGATGAATGATGAGGAGTACCAGAAAGTAATGCTACGTAAGTAAGGAGGGACAGAATTGCCTAAGTTATCTTCTAATATGTTTAGTGTTCATATAAGTTATTTAAATAAAAGATGTCTTTGAAGAATTTTGAGGAAGGAGATAACAAGATCAGATTTGCAAGCTCTAAGAATTTCCATGATAGATATGGGAAATACATTAGACGGTAGTGAGATTCGAAGCTTAGAGAAACTACAGAGAAGACCATTACAAAGATTCAAATGATAGGTGACAAGGGGCAAACTAGTAAGGGCTAATATTCTTTGGACTTACTATTTTGCATGTTTTAAAGTAACTAATTTATTCAATAAAACAAGCCTAAAAGATAGTCACTAATTCATCTATCACTTCTATTTTACAGTTGAGGAAACTAAGGTAAATAGGTTAAGTAACATGGTAGAGCTAAGCTATGAACCTAGGCGTTTTGGCTGCTAAATCTGTATTGTTAACCACTACACTTTACTACCTTAATGACAATACCATAATGATACAAGGCAGCAATAAAAAGGGGAAATTCCTATTCTGGTTACCAGCTTAAATTTCTACTCCCATCTAGGAATAAACCCTACCATGATTTTGCCAATTCCAGTTGCAGATGTTGAGAAACTGGTTCCTGTAAGCCAAGTACATGAGGAGAGTGATATGCTGGAAAACAAGCCCATACACCACTTCTGATTCTCCGGAGTCCACTTTCAGAATCACCCAGTCTTTGACGAGGCTGACGACGTTGGAATGCTGAAGAATGCTGGACTGGATAACTTTTTCAGCAGGTTCATTATCAGGCCACGTGAGAAACACCCCAAAGGCCTGGGCTAAGCCTTTCAGCCATAAAGTTTTTTCCAACAGGGCTTCAAAGTCCATGGATGGTCGGTTCTGAAGCAGAATGGCAACTATTAATGGCCATGGGCTCAGAACCAGGTTTTGAATTTGCAGAAGCTACATTTTGTAGGCATCTTCAGTGACTTATAAAGGTCTAACAGTGACAAAGGTATGCATGTCCTCTGTTTCTGAGGAATATATCTTAGAACACCGTAGTAGCTGGAGTCCTATTACCATTTATACCACCTCCTAGTCTTCCTGAACACTTAATATTATATGCATCCTGGTTCCCAGTCACTTTTGGTACTTGAAGTAGAATTTCATTCTCAAATTCCATTTGATAACATTTTTTCTGGACAATAAATGGCCAGAGAATACAATAATCCTGATACATTATGTTTGCCAGCCAAACTAAGCAATTATCACTCTCCACACTTATAGCTCTATCAGCAGGTTTTCTACCACTTGGATACATTTTATTCAATTTCTGGCCTTTTCTTCTTTTCTCCATTTATATCTTGCTGAATCCCCACATCTGACAGGTAAGTGATAGCTCCCATGGAAAGGAATAAAATAGAGTCCATTAAAAAAATCTATTCAGTATTTTTAAAATAATGATTGTAGAAATGCAGTTATTTAGGAAGAATAGACTTTGCAGAGGCTTTTGTTATTTCTCTATAAATAAACACTCATACAATAAATGTACAAAACAGACAGAATGAAGGAATACGGTGTTACTTTTTCTAGTCTTTTCATTTTGGGAAATTGTGTGTGAAGAACAATAAGGGAAACAAGATTTTAGATCAAACCTATCACATTTAAAAAGCTCAGATTTCTCTCATTTTGGTAATTTCTATAGCACTTCCACCAAGAACTCCCACAGAGCTTGCCCTTCTTAGCACAAGTTTACTAACATCATAAGCCATTTTCACCATATTACTTTCCTGATCCCATCCAATTTAATGCCTTTAATTTAACCACTACCTCTTTTTCAAGAGTTCATGCTTCCTCCTTGCCAGGTACAAAATATCTATAGTTCTCCTTTGAAAAAGATCCCAGGAAGTGGTCTTATAAAGGTCTAACAGACTAGTCAGATATGGTACTCAAATATTAAATGCCTTTCTGGCATTCAAAAATTCATCTTGGGTTCCACAAAGGGAAAAAAACTCATGCCACTCAGAGCTCAGAAAAGCACATCATCTACTGAGTGAAATCTGTCTGGTTCCTAGAACTGTTTTCAAATCTTGGTCAAAGAGTAAAGAATTAAAGAGTTCAGTTTGCATAGTGGCAAAATGATATTAAATTTTACTGTTTTGAAAGAATTCTGAGGGAAGCAGTTTATCAGTCTCTGCATATAATCTCAATTAAATTTAAAAATATGTTTAGTTATCAAAATCTGTTTGTCCTTTATACATATTTATCCTGGATTATAGGATTACAGAACTAGGAATAAATGAAAAAGTAACAGTGTCGTATCCAGTTATGAGATAGAGAACTGCTGTTCTAATTTTAAAATTACTCTGCCACACTCTATATCATGTCTTTTCAGAAGAAGAGACTCTGTATTAAATAACTCTTTGTTTACATGATAATTACTCCCAAGGGAATGAGAACTCAAAGATGGAGCTGTGTCATATTCATTTCTGTTTTTCTGATGCCTGGCATATATTGTAGTTTATTTTAGGTACTCAAAAAGTATTTGTTAAAAGAACAAATGAAAATAATCTTGAACACAAAGGCTCCAAATACATAGGAATCTTTCTTCCCTTGAAATACATCTCTACACTAAAAAGCTTCTCTTCTTTATTGCTCCTCTTGCCTCAGCTTGCCCCACAAATCCACACTCTTTGAGGGTCCAGATATTTTGGTGCAGTTTGTGCCATCATAGACATCCATCCACTAATTGATACAGTGAGTATTCACTAAACCTCTACCATATGGCATGTGGTGGTAAACAGCCACTACCCCTCCACAAACAGTACTGAAAATTTGTTACATGAGGTCGTGATATAGATAGCTCATCCTGAGTTTTACATAGGACTCAGTTCTCTTATTAAAGCCAGTATATAGTCTTGTCTGCCATGGATTTCTCAAGCATATATGTGTTACTGTCACATATGTTATAGCAGAAATACAGTTGGGAAAAATTGTTCTAGAGATCTTGAATGATCCCAGTAAATACATTTGACTGATTGATCTGCTGTGCTTAAAATGTAAAAAATAAAATAAAATAATAAATACTTGCCATTTTAATAAATTCTCCCTCCCTCTCCACACCCACCACACACATTTTCATATTAATAATCTCAACTCACTTCCTCCATTTTACCTTTTCTGAAACTTACAGCAAAGTAGCGGGGAGAGTCACAACCCCCACCCCCCATTGGGCTTTAAGATATTTAGGCTGGGCCAATATAAAGTCAAAATCCTTCCCTTCAGACATCTTTTTCTCCCACAGTTCAACTCTTGAATCTGTAAATGTTATTGCAGCTGTAACCCTATCTTGAATGGGAAGCAGGTTTTGCTTGAAAGATTTATCCTTGTCATATAAGATGGCTTTATAGCCATGCATACCATTTATTGAACTGACACTGAGGTTGTAATTTTTCTTTGTGGAAAAAAATTAAAAAGCTTTTTAGGGATTATGATGAATGAAGGTGATGCTTACATGTAGTTGCATCCATTGTTAAGGGGATAATTAAGAAGAGATTTCTGACAGGGAAATCCAAATAGGATGGCCCTGACCCATGGCTCTCCTTTCCAACATTTTTTTTTTATTCCTGTTTCATCTTTTGGGGCTCCTGATCTTCATGGTGGGGCCATATAAAAACCTATTATCAAAAACACTCAAACTAAAGCCATACTTCTCCCATGGGAGAGTACATTTCAACAGAAATCAGAATCTCAAGCTGAAGGAATCAACTGTCAAGGTAGGATTTCCAGCATGTCAAATGTACCAACTAGCCTCTTAAAGGAGTTTTGTTAAAGAAACCTTTTCCCTTACTTATGCCATAGAAGAAAGTAAGTAAAAATAGAAACAAGACTAACATTTTGCATTTCTTGAAGGCTAAGACCTTTTAATGTAGTACTCAGTGCATAAACTGACCTCAGTTATTAAAAGTAACAGTGCAGAAGTAGACATTAGCAATTTAAGGCTTCCAGATATCTTTTTGCACGATGTTTCCTTTGTTTTACCTAGAAACTCTTTGTCTGCTCTGCATTTAACTGCATTCTAAACCTGGCATGTACTTGAGGTGGCTAAACTCTAATCCAGCCATCGGTTCAAGGATCCTTTGGAGTAATTCTTTTTTGATCCTTTCCTTACCTCTTCTTTTTCTAAGTTCCCACCAGCTTCTCACTTATTCTAGGGTACCTATATTTCAGGAGGAGAAATAAAAATTAGTATTCACCTTAAGGATTTTAAGTTTAGGTTCATGATATATTAGGTCTAGAAGGGTTGCTACTTATCTGCTAGTCTAAAATCTGGTAACACAAATGAAGAAATTTGCTTCTGGAGAAGTTAAGTGGCTGACATAAGTTCAAACGACTGCTTATTGGAGAATTGGTTGATGTTATTTTATGAGATTATTTGAATGAATAAGATTAAGTTCTAGTTTAGATCTCTCCGCCTTTCCTGCTCAGATGCTTCCCTCTCATCCAAGCCAGTGGGTATAATTTATACTTTTTCTACAGAAAGTCTCAACACACTGGTGGATTATTTTTGTGTGTGTGAGAATGCAATAAACTGTATTTAACACACCCTGCAGAAATCCAAGCTAGATATTGAAATCAGTTTATCCCATGGATTATTATGCATGTGAACAAGAATGAGATTAAAATAAAAATTTAGAAATGACTGAATTGAGTATATCTTCATCTCCCACAGTGCTCAGCCAATGTTATTAATAGCAAGAAGATAGTAGACAAGATTATAAATGATCATGAAAGTAAAGAGTTCTTAGATGGTATCATGCCCAGGAATGCACAAACACTACCTTAACCTAGTTACCCTTTTAATTTAGTTTCAGGCAAGAAGTAAATGCATGAGAGACATGATAAAGGGAAAAGATCATTATTTTATCCAGGTTTATCCCTCAACTGTTTATTTAATTTTCAAAGTTAGAGAGATTACCTAGGCCTATGAGACCTCCTTTTATTCCTCAAGCCTAAACTTGAATTTAGGGATTTAGCTAATTCTGACTGTGCCAGTGGAAAGAGAGACAAAAAGAGTGACAGAACTGGCTGAGTCAGCTTATCATTTACGCAGAATT
Organism: Platanista minor; assembly: GCA_004363435.1. Classification (NCBI taxonomy): domain Eukaryota; kingdom Metazoa; phylum Chordata; class Mammalia; order Artiodactyla; family Platanistidae; genus Platanista; species Platanista minor. Next base: position 3,372 of record RJWK010010311.1, on the reverse strand, counting down.
CATATATTTTACTCCTCTTTATGAGTGAAACACCAGAAGATAACTGAGTCTCTTACTATGCTGATAAAAGTCTCAACCCTGACTCTATGAAAGGAAGAAGAGAGAGTATATATGCATAGTGTATTAACACAGTTACTGTGCAGTAGTTAATATGGGCAAATCAACATCACAGAATTAAATCAATCAAAATAGGCTTCTCATGGGAATTATGGAAGTGGGCTGGGAGCATTTAGGAGAAGCAGAAAGAACTAATACCCTTAATTGTCTATAAATATGTACTTATTTCCTGAAAACATAAATCATATTCCTAATTCTTAATCTCTTGATGTTAATGGAAAAATATAACATTTATCCAGAATAAGTTAACAGCCAGGATTCAATATAAAATAGATAATTCATTGCAAACTTTATTTGTAATATAAAATTATTTCTATATAAAAGGTCCTTGTCAAGTAGATGTGTATTCTATACATATTTAGTTTACAATTTACAAGGTTAGCTTTACTTTATATGGACAAAAACTAGAAATTCAAACTTTTCAACTCTAAGGTCCTTTCTCCCCCATAGCAGAGTGGTTTCCAGGTAGTAAATTGAGGTCAGCCAATTTCTGTGGCTTTTATTTTTAGCATAGGTCAAACAGTGACCTCAAATCTCCTGTATACCAAATATATTATGAAAGAGTTTAGGGTCCAATCATTTTCATTTCAACAAGAAATATGTTTTACACTGACATGTTGGCAGTGGTTCAGTGAAAATGACCCGTTTTTACACATTGATGTTTTGCAAGGCTTTAGAGCAATTGGTGTGAAATTTGGAACACTTATCTTTGAGTTTCATGCCTCTGGTGTATGAAGGAGTGCTTTTGTGGAATTTTGTCCAGTTATTTCTATTGAATTCCCACCTCCATAAAGTTCTCAGAAATGAGAACACTGCTTAAATGTCAAGTACAGATTTTGCTTTAAACAAAAGTCATTTTATTTTTAGCCTATTATATAGGATCAGATTTGGAATGGAAACATTCATCTTTATGCATTTCCCTAATTAAATCATTTTAATCAACAAACAACCCTTTTAAAGCAGTACATTCTATTAAAATACTGCAGTATTGGAAAGAGAGAATGTTAATGTGAAATCCACATGGAAACCAAGCACTATGATTGTTTATTAAACCCATTCAGTTAAAAGTCCTATTTTTGTTTTCCTTCAATTATATTAAATGTCACAGATTAGTCTAGATACATTTTTAAACTTCTCCCTATTTTGAAAGTGTTCCAAATAGGGGCAAATGAATCTACGTGGAAGCAAATGAATCCTGATTCTACCACCTACTACTTGTATAATCCTAGGAAATTTTAAAACTCTCTTTGTGTCTTAAATTTTCTCATTTGAAGAAAAACATAGTATCTACCTCACAAGGTTGTTATAAAGATTGTACGTGATAATGTATATAAAACACTTATAAGTTTTTACTCTATGTCATAAATGCTCAATGAAATTTCAGAGTTGATGTGTAATAATAGATAACAAAGAGGTGATTTTTCCAGTACTTTTTACATGATATATGATTCAGCTCTTAGGATATTATTTTATAACTCTAAGGCATCATATGATCAAAAGTCAGTGTGAGTGGTACAGAACATGCTCTGGGCATTTAAGAAAGAAGGAAATCAATAAAGACTAAAATCAGAGCCTAGCTTCTCAATTTAGTAATTTCATGCTTTCAGGAGAAAGCAGTCTCAGTTTTCTAAGTTTCTCATCTCTAAAATGAGTGTAACTATCAGTATCTTTCTTACAGTATTAATATGAGGTAAGTGTTTTTGCAACTGGAAAGTTATATTGTAACTTAATATTATTCTCTTTACAGACATCTCAGAAGATGTGAGATTTAAAAAACTTTGAGAAATGGAAAGAGTGTTTAAGGAGTTTTCTTCACTATGCAATGCATGCTCCAGAGCATCACTATTTATCTTCACTATTACATATCCAAATTATATTTTGAGAACTAAAATATTGGAAACCAGGGTAAGACTTACCAGTGTCATCAGCTTTGATGTTCGTTGAATATGTGTAAATCTGCATAAATGTTATCAGATGAATGACTTAATTAAGTTTTGTAATTACAATGCAAATCTTTCATCCATTAATTAAAATATATTATGTAAAAACTCCAAATTAGATTTGGGGTTTATTGTAATAAAGATTCATGCATGGCTAATGAGACAATATGACATTTATATTTGCATATCATATTAGTTTTTGTGCAACACTTACACAATTATTAAATTTTGTGCAGGGTTTTATAATGTAAATGAGAATACTTTAAAAAGACACAATCAATGCAATTCTTGATATTTAGGTAACTTTAAAGTGCTACCTTATATAGCTAAAAGTGACACTTGTTTATATTGATCCCAACTGCTCTGATATTTAATTTAAATGGTGTGTGACGATCTGCATGAAGATGACTCTGAGCTCAAATTCAACAAATTCAATTTGTTCATATTCTCACATGTGCCATTCATCTTTGATTAGGGATATACCTGTCCTTCTATAGTTTGTTGCATTCATGGGAAGGGGAAATCACTGTTTACTTTCCCTCAGTCATGAACTTGAGTAATATGTGCAGAGCACATCCTCTGTAAGAAGAAAAATGGATCCTGAAAGGACCAGACATAGTGTCAGCTAGCCAATGAAAACAAACCCCACTCTCTGACATATTCCAATTACACTCTGGGAAATCACATCCACTTTTCAAGAGCATCATGGTGTTCCTCCAGCTCCATCATGGTGTTCCTCCATTTAATAGAATGGAACCCTTTTGTGATGGTTAATTTTACAGGTCAACTTGTCTGTGCAGATTGTCAGGATTAAACATTATGTCTGGGTATGTCTACAAGAGTGATTTCAGATGAGATTAGCATCTGAATCAGTGAATTCGGTAAAATAGATTGCCCTCCCCAATATGGATGGGCATCATCCAATCCATTGAGGGCCTACATGGAGCAAAAGGCAGAGGAGGGAAGAAATTACCTCCTTTTTTTCCTGTCTGACTATTTAAGCTGAGACATTGGTTTTCTACCACCCTTGGACAGGGAATTATACCATTGACCCCCCCTGGTTCTCAAGTCTTTTGACTTGGACTAAATTACACCACTGGTTTTCCTGGGTTTCCAGCCTGCCAATGGCAGATCATGGGACTTCTCAGTCTCCATAATCACCTGAGCCAATCATTTCTTCATGATATCTATCTATCTATAGAATCTACTGATTCTATCTGTAGTATTAGTTAAGATTCTCCAGAGAAGTGGGATATCTCCTTCTCTGTCTCTCATTAGTTTTTGTTTGTGATATATATATATATATATATATACA
>RJWK010010310.1:0-43901 GCA_004363435.1 Platanista minor | reverse complement strand
CAAAAAAAAAAAAACAAACAGAAAAAACAAGTGAGATAGTAGGCCCTCATTATTTGTAAATGAATAAATGCTGAGGGAATACAGGAATCAGATTAAAAAGACAAAGTATTCACGGCAATGTGGTGAGTGTATTCTAAATAACAAATGTGTTCTAAATTTATTCTAGAGTTCCAATAATAGAAGAATGATTAAATTGTATAGTACTGCCTCTCTCACCTACTTCCAAGTAAGTACCCTATGGAAATACACAAACATGTGAGGATACACAAACAAACAAGGATGTCCATAGCAAACGCAGAAGACAAATGTTCTAACAAAGAGCCAAGGCTATTGTCAGTTAAGGAGCATCCTCCAATGGAAAGTTATGCCTTTCACATAACTAAGAAGGCTGTGATTTACCAACGTGGAACATTGTCCATAATATATTGAATGAAAACAATATATTTGCATTGCTTAGAGAAAAATTTGCTCTGCTACAGGCATTTACCTCTTGAGGAGGAGGGGAACTTTCATTTTATCCTCTTCAGCACTGAAATTTGTATGTGTTACTTTTATAATTTAGAAAAAGGTTATAAGATCACTAAAAGTGAGGCATAAACTGTGTAGCAACTTCGACTTTTCTACATCCAGTTAATTTAAAAATCAACTCGAAAGTACGTATTCTACTCTGAAAAATCGGTGTGTGGACAGGGAATTGAAAAAGGATCATGAAAATTGAAAATGTCTTCCTTTTACATCTCCTTTAATGTTGTTACAGTGAATATACAATAAACACAAATGGGGGAGGGGGAATCCTTTGTTATTATTGTATTATGATTATGATATTTTTACTAGCAAAACCACAAGCTTGTCCCAGACAGCACCTTGGGCAGCCCTTCCCTTCTCCACCCCATGTCAGTCATTTATTTCCACCCGCCTCAGACACAGGTAGATTCTAACTCAGTGCGCATCCTCACTATCTAAACAAAAAGGCAGGAGGAGAAGGAGTGGTCTCTAGCTCCAAACTCCCATCCTGCAGCAGCTTATTCTCAAAACCCCACGGAAGCCACCCATAGTGGCAGGGCCCTTTTGAGGCTGTACGACAGAAGTAGACTAACCGTAGCCAACGGGCCGAATCTGGCCAGGGCCTGACTTGTAAGGCCCAAGGGCTAAGAATGATTTTTACATTTTTAAATGGTTACATGGTTGTGTAAGAACTACATGATATATTCGATTTTATCCCCTGGAAGCACAAAGCCTAAATTATTCTGGTCCGTTAAGAAAAAATTTGCCGACCTTCTGTACTCCTAAACCTAAGCTCGGGGCAGAGTGGAAAGTCTGGGGCCTGAACCCACTCAGCGGGGGCCCAGCGCCCGGCCTTCCATCCCGCCGTCTGCCGGGGCCGCCACCTACACCGGGAGCGGCGCCGGGCTTAGCTCGGCCGGAGAGGCCCCCGGGCGGCCTTAGAGTCCCGCACTGCCGCTCGGGCGGCCTCGGCGGGGGCAGCCCCAGCGCTCGCGCAGGCAAAAGTGCCAGACCAGGGCGGAGCAGCTGAGCAGGGCCAGCGCCGAGCCCACGCCCACGGCCCCGTGCAGCAGCGTGAGCGGCCTCGGCAGCACGGTCAGCCGGCCGCAGGGCCCGAAGGCAGGGCCGCCCGCGCCGTCGAGGCCCTCGGCCCCGGGCACGCTGCTCTCCCCGGCCGCGTTGGCAGCCACCACGCAGACGACGTATGCGCCCCCGGGCTTCAGGCCCTTCAGCTCCGCTCGGCGGACCGTCGAGTTGAGGGGGGGCCCCTTCTGCGGAGCCCCGGCACCTTCCCAAAGCAGCAGCCAGTACTGGTGGACCGGGGAGAAGGGGGCGCACCAGTGCACCACGGCGCGGCCCGCCTCGGCCTCCATGCGCACCTCCCCCAGGCGTGGCGGGTCGGGCGGCCGCGCGGCGCTGGAGAGGCCGGGGCACAGGCACGTCGCCCGGCCGGCCCTCTGCAGCTCCTGGCAGGGCACCTGCAGGTGGCGGCAGCGGTCGTAGTCGCAGGGGACCGCCGGCAAAGGTGTCGCATCTTGCTCCTCTTCTTCCGAGTCTCCCGCCAAGGGCTGCGCTCTGAGAACCAAGGAGAAGGTGACAGCCAGGAGCCACAGAAGGCGGGGAGAGGCCGGCATGGGGTCTGGAAGGGAAGGAGGGGGAAGGGTGAAGGCCCGCCAGCCCTCACACCTTGCAGGCCCCCCTCCCTCAACAAAAGCTCCAGAGACAGGGAAACGCGACCGGGGACCAAGAGGAGAACAGGAAGGAGGTGGAAATGAGACGATACACCCCTTTGTCATCCAACTTCTGAACAGCCTATGTGCTTGGTTTTGGGCGAAAAAGAATAAAACGTCGTCTGACCCGACAGAGAGAAGTGTGCGGACCAGCAACGCGTGAAGCACAAGGAACAGTTCATGAATAAACTGAGCGCTGAGGGGAGGAGTAAATGACTTATGCAGCCTGGGGAAGGAAGGTGGAATAGTTCCCAGCTGCCACCCAGAGGAACCATCTAAGTAAAGTAAGTATCAATCAGTCAGCGACACATGCAGAAAACCCACAAAGGAGATGGAAGTGAGAAAGGAGAAGAGATGGGACACAGAGGCCCTGGGACCCTCCCTCCCCACCTATCAAAGTCCTGGTCCCCGCCTGCCCCCCACTGCCCTGACTCACAAACAGCGCCTTACCAGTGGGTAGGCCCTGATGCAGTGAGTAGCAGGCCGGGGGTCCTAAGAGGTCCCCAGGAGCACAGGCTGCGCAGTCAGGTTTTCTCAGTGTCTTCAATTTCAATTCTGTTTTGGCTCAAAGCTTTTATACCCCTCAACTGTGATGTCACCACCTGGCCCCCCCTTCCCCTGCCCCCCTCCCCGGTGAGTGCCAAGAAGAGGGCTGGTCCCTTCAGAGGGCCTGAGTCATGGGGCCAGGGGTGGGGGAAGCCACATGCAGCGGTTTCAGCTGGAGGCCAGGATGCCTGGGTTCTGAAAGAGCAGCGGAATGTGGAAAGCAGCCAGGAGCTGAGAATCCAAAGGCTGAAGTCATGTGAGGGGGTGAGGAGGGGAACACAAAGGACGGGGCCACCTGGCTGGTATCAGAGAGAAAAAGAGCTGTGGACAGCATGGGGCCTGGGCTACAAAATGCTGTTTCAGTAAAAAATCATACCACATCCATGGCAGTCATTTCCTGTCTTCTGCCTCCCAATGGACTGAGAAAGGGAGGGGTACGGAGGCCAGAATGATGTATCCCAGCTTTCCAGACCCGCCCTATGCTATCCCCCTCCCCAGAGGGAGATGAGAGTCACATGGATGGAGTGGGCAGGTTTTCGCTCCTTGGACCTCCTAAGCTGATGAATGGAAACAGCTGTGCCTAAAATAGTCCAGGGTCTGGGGGTCTTCCCCATCGGTGGCCCCTGACAAGACAACCTCCTGCAATCGGGGTGGGGGATGCCTGGGGAGCATCAGGTTTTCAAACGGCCCTGAATCCACTTCAGAGGCAGGGACACAGCTGGCATGAAAAGAGTTTATTGGGGGAGCCCCGGAAAGGGAAAGGGATCAGGGGGGAGAGGGCTGGAGTGTGGGGACTCTGCCCTATTCTCTTCAGGAACTAGAGCAAATGGGGCGCTGTCGGACAGTGCCTGTGGAGGGTTCAGAGCTGCCCACGGTCTCCGGGGCAAGGGCAGGGGCAGAAACAGGCAGGTTGGCCTCCGTCAGCAGAGCTGCATCTTCCCAGGAGCCCGAACCTGGGCCAGGGGAAGGAGAAACAAAATCCCAAATGGGAAATTCCAGACCAGGGGCTCCTGCCCCCACCCAATGTGGCCTCCTCCCTGGCCACAGGCCAGCCCCAGTCCACCCAGGTCCCGCTGCAGAGTGCCCCTCACCGTCACTGGCCTCGGGCTCTAGCTCCTCCTCGCCACTGGGGGGCTGTTGATCTGGTTTCTCCTCCTCAGACAGCTGGCCTTCTGCAGCCCCAGGGGAAGGGCAGAGGTCAGTGTGGAGGAGGCTGAAGGGGGCGCTGGAGGAGTCAGGAAGGAGGTCGGGCTGCTGCACCTTACCTGGCTCCGAGGGATCGGAACGCCTCTCACGATCCTCTGTAATGGGTGACAGCTGAGTGGGCTCCTCCTGGCCTCGGGGCCCTGGGCCTCCAAAGGGGGTAGAGCACACGGCAGGGCTAGGGCAGCTGCGCCTGGATGGCAGTGCCAACTTCACCCCATTCAGCCTTTCCCTTGACCTTCAGCTTGGTATGCGGGCACCTAAAGCCTCATACTGGACGGCGCAGGAGCCTCCTCACCCGGCCCCCAGCCATCGCCTTTACCTGGCTGATGGGCAGAGATCCTCTGCTGGACTTCCTTGCGGGACCTGTCTCTGTTTCGGATGTTTACCTGTAGGGGGGAAACTCCTGAGCAGCAAGGACTGCCTTCCGTCACCAATGATCAGGGCCCTTCAGCCCCAGCCCCCAACATGCTCCTGCCCACTCCCCAAAGAAGGATCGTGAGGGGGAGAGGAAAGGGGTCCTTTGCGACCTGCAGAGAGCGGTGGTGGCGGGGCCAGATGCCCCGCCACACCCACTGCATGTAGCTGAAGAGCACGATGACGCTGAGGAAGGTGAAGTTGCTGGCGACACCAACGAAGGCGCAGGTCATCGGGAAGTTGTACAGCAGGTACCTGAAGCAGGAAACAGAGACAGGACGGGAGTAGCAGCTACCAGGGAGTACCAGCCTTCTCTTTTCCCAGAAAGAACTTCTAGGGTGATTCACCAGTTTGGCTGCCCTGGGCTCCATCCCCTGCCTCCCACCCACTGAGCCGATGTGTTCAAGAGAGCAGTTCTCAACACTGACTTCACATGACCCTTCCCTGGGGTGCTTTCAAAAAGTCTGACGGCCTGGTATGACCCTAACAAATCCTGGTCTTGGGGTGAGGCCCAGGCATCAGTATTTTTTTAAAGTTCCCCAGGGACCTGATATGCTGATGTGCAGCCAGGGTTGAGAATCTGTGGCCTAAGTAAAACCCATAAAACCTGTCGCCTCTGCTTAGGACCCTCTTCACTTAAGGACAGCCCCACGAGAGCTGCCCAGGCCACATCGGCGCTTCCTCACCTGAGCCCAGTGAAGTGGGCGTGGATGCGGAGGTAGGCTCCATACAGCTGGATGCGCTTGCTGTGGATCTCGATAATGGCTCCAGTGGTCGGCACATACTGCAGGCGGGTGGGCAGTGGTGGCAGCACATCAGGCCAGGATCCTGCCGCTGTCACTCTTACCAGGCCAATCTGAGGCCCGCTTCCAGCCTCTACTGCTGTCCCTCCTGACCGAGCCCAGAAGCTCCTCAGGTAAAATTCTGGGCTTGTGGGGAGGGCTGTCTCCTAGTCCTCCTTCCCCCCTTACCGAGTTCTCCCTGTATTCTGGGTACAGCTCCACCTCCAGGACCTGCTTCTGCTCTGCAAAGCCAAACAGCAGGAGGCTAGAGAAGACCAATGTGTCAAGCATCTGGAGCAGGTTTGAGCGGTAATGCAGCATCACCTGCCGGGGCCAGGAGGGAGAGGCTGGGGACGGGTGCCCGCCCCTCCACCACCCCTGAGCAGGCTAGGAAGGCTGCTTCTTCCCCAGTCCCTGCTCCCTCACTTTCACTTCCTACCACGCCCCCAAAACCCAAGTCTTGACCCAACCGTTGCAAACACTTGAATGACATCCCTGCTCTGCCCTACCTGGCCACGTGTCTCTGTTCCAATACAACAAAGTCCCCTTTTCTAAGAAACCCTCCTAGGTGAAGCCCCACACTGTCTCTGATCTACCTTCCCCCCAAATGGTTCTATAATCCAGAACAGACTGTATGTTCCAGTGTACCATCTGAAGCTTTTTCCCCCATGTGGACATTCGGGGATTTGCTTCATGATATGGTTCTGCTGATAATTAAGAATGGAGTCTAACATTTATTGAACACCCACTATTTCCTCATTGAATCCAAACTAGTCTTGTTATGAGAGAGTTACTACTATATTCACTTATAGTACTTCATAACTAAGGGGTTAAGTAAATTGCCCCTCAGCTAGCATGTTTCTGAGTGAGGATTCGAGGCCAGGCTTGCCTGGCTCCAAAGAAGCCCCTGTTTTCAGGGTGGCTCTACTCTTCAGACTTTACCCCAAAGCTGGACATGCTCATCAGATGTTAGGGGGTGTTTGTCTGGTGTGGTAAACTGACACCTCTTACCTATCCTGATGTGTCTGTGACTTCAGAGCTGGGATGTTTTCTCCTGAAGCCCTACCCAGATACTCTTGACATCTGTCATCATTCTCCACACCCTCCTAGACAGGCCAGGAATGAACACTCACGGAGCGTGAAGAGGTGGAGATGATTCGGCCGCCTCTGGTGTAGCATGAAATGGTGACCAAGAACATGCCCAAATCTTGATTCACAGGAGACTCTGGCAGCTCAAGCTCTAAGGTAATGCGGTACGGCTGTCCATACATCAGCACCTGCCCAAGGTAGCCCCATCTCTTTAAAAAAAATTTTTTTTTTAATTGCGCTGCCCCTGTACCACCTCCCCCCTTCCCCTCCAAACACTCTGCCACAACCCTCTGCTCTCTCAATCTCTCTGGTCCCAAGAAAGTGCTGCCCCCTTCTGGTGGCTGGATCCCTCCCACTTCTGAGATCTTCAGTATCCTGTCTGCTCTACTGAATCACTCTATTCTAGAAAGGTTGTGTCACATTTCTTTTCCAAAAGTGAACCGTCATGTTGCCAACTGGGCCATCTGTGACTCAGGTCTCTCTGTCCCCGTGAGTCCATCCCCCCGGACCCAGCCTACCTTCACTTACATTATTAATTAACCGAGTGCCAGAAGTGCTCACCATCTCCCTAGCCAGCTGTCGCACAGTCACTGTCACTCAAGACCATCTTATATCATTCTGGGTCCTTTATCTTGGTTCTGTTGGTAGAACCCTGAGACTCACAGCAGGAAGGCTTCTTCACTGGGATTCACCTCAAAAGGTTAAAGATGTGCCACCAAACATACCCTAGTTTTTCCTGACTGTTCCTATATTCCTCTAATCCTATGTTCAGCTATGCTTGTCCTATGCATGACCCCCTCAGGGTGATACATAAGGATCACAGGGGTGACGGTAAAGCTTCTGGTTTTAAACAAAGAGGGAGTGGATTAAAAAAAAAAAAAAAGTTGAAAAAAACTTTCCCCTAACCCTAATAGTGTACTAGCTCCAAAATCTAGATATGGCTATGAGGGTACTTTGAGCATTTTATCCGTAGGGTAAAAGGTGAAAAGCCACTGATCGAAGTCTCTCTTTATACAGATTCTTATTTTCGGTCTGAATTACGTCTTGACAAAAATGGATTCCATGAGATTCCTACCCCCCTGTAGAGGCCAGATGAATCTTAGCCAGTTGCTTCACTGAATTCTTTGAAACGTTAAAATAGGTAGTTCTCTGGGTGGGCAGGAGGGAAATGGGGAGTGACTGCTAGGTAGTGGGTATGGGTTTCTTTCTGGGGTGATGAAAATGTTCTAAACTTGATTATGGTGATGGTTGCTCAACTCTGAATATAGTAAAAACGACTGAACTGTACATTTTGAATGGTGACTTGTACACTATGTGAATTATACCTCAATAAAGATTTTTATATATACTTTTTTCTTTTTAAACCAGTAATTATGTCATCTCCTCCAAGGGCATCCACAAAATCTAATACCAGAATCTCGTGAATGAATCCTGCCTTTGTTCGCATTTCTCTGCCTGATGGGCAGGTTCTCCCTCTCCTCCATTCCCACACAGTATTCACCCTTCCTTAAAAGGCCCACTTTGAGCCTCACCATCTCCATAGTCTCACACCTGTCTAATTCTTCACAAATTCTTCTGAAATGCAGAATTTGCATCTTTGCTACTTAATGCAACGGATAGATTTCTGTCAATCCTATGAGCTCCTTGAAAGCAGGACCACATCTTCTATTTCTAAACAAGGTGTTACATACAGAGTAGACCCACTATTTCATGCATTCATTCAAAAATGTTCACTAGAAATGAATGAAATGATCAATCTGCTTTAATTATCAGGGACTTGGGCCCCACCCTTCATCCTTGCATTCCTTCCTCATCCAGCAGCCTGGTACCCGATTGTTTTAGGCTCCTTGCGTCACCAACCATTATGATCTACAATGGGCAGCCACACAAATGCATGCAGCATCCCAGGTGCAAATGTACTGTGGCTTTGTTTCTATTCCTCTCTCAATATACTCCATTTATTATTATTATTATTATTATTAAGCCACAAAAACACATTGAACCAATGTTTTCACAGAACATTCTATAATAATCTCCAAGTTACTTTCCTGAGTAGCAGAACTAAAATGATAATCCTCTGTCTTGCAATGCCCAACATTGCACTTCACCACTTTTTTTTTTGGCCACACTGTGCAGCTTGCAGGATCTTAGTGCCCCACCCAGGGATTGAACCTGGACCCTCGGCAGTGAAAGTGTGGAGTCCTAACGACTGGAATGCCAGGGAATTCCCTTCTCCACTTCACCACTTTGAAATCTCCATTTGGGATCCACTCATCCCACCTGGTAAGTTTTCTGGATAGTGTTACCCTGGCAGTAAACTGGAAGATGTCACAGGATACAGGCTACACAGTCTCCCAGGTTATTTGTATTGTCAACCCCAGGGGGCCCCAGACTCTACAGCTTACACTCCTCCCTTCAGAGTGACCATTTATTTCTATCCTGTGTTTTTCATCTTTAGGTCAATATCCTCCCAAGTACAATTTTTGAAAAATCATTTTCAAATGGTATTTAAACTCTTAATAAGTCTGATTTCTGATGACTTCTCATTACATTGCTGACAACTCAAAAAACTCTGGTGATCAGAAATGCTCTTGATCCTCCAAGATCCTTCTGAAGTGTTCTGGGATCCTACCCTTTTTCAAAGCCTCCAGCAGCTTGCCTAATAGAGAAAGATGCATTCCCATTCTGCATTTCCCAGGGTTTCCAGGTTTGTTGAAGGCATACTGGCATTTGGCCAGTTTCCTGGCACAGTACCCTTTGTAATGGCAGGTTACATATATCTGTCAATGGTTTCATAATTTAACATACTTTCAAAACCCTTGGGTGGATTCCATCCTAGTTCTGTGAGATAGCTGATCTGTTAATTTAGGTTCATTTGGATCTAAAATACACCTTATCTAGTAGATATGGCCTGGCTGAAACAATTTAAGAAGGAGGAAAGAATAATCCACACAATTCATTTGGACTTTAATTTTTCTTTAACCTCCCTTTCCTTGAAAGCCTTCCTTTTAGTCTCTATTACTCAGTCCCTGACATCCAGGTCTTTCTCAAGCCTTCCTGTTTCAAGTCATCAAAGCTCTAATGAAACCTCTCTTCAGCTCCCATACTCACCCGATCACGTCCACCCTTAGCCAGTGAGACATTGGCAACAGGGAAGGAGCAGAGTAAGGAGGCGGAGGAATCACAGTCGGTCCTAAATGAGAATGGGGATGATACTCTGCTAAGTTATAGAGTCTGCCTTACTTGTCCACACACCTCCTTGGCCCCTAAGGCTCCCTTTCCTATCCCCCATCCCTTCTCCCAGAATGGGCATGCTTCTCTGTTATAGAGAGAGATGGAGAAGAAACACAGCCAGGAGATTCAAGACAAGAGAATGAGTCTTTAATTCTCTTCCTGCTACTTCCATTTATTTCCTTTCATTAGGGCAGACATTCTTAAATGGGAACCTATGGACACTTAGTTGAATAGTTTCGGACTTAAGTGTTTCTAAAGACTCACTTGCGGAGCTGATAAAAATGCAGATTCCTGGGTCCCACTCCTCCAGATTCTGATTTAGGAATTCTGGTCTGGGGCCTAGTTTGAGAAAACTCCTCCAAAGGGATCCACAGATGATTTTTAAGAGGCTCACGAACCCTTTGAATTGTAGGCAAAATTGCACATGGGCATATATATAGATTTTTATGGCAGGAAGGGCCATAGCTTTCATAAGCTGAACCTGGGCCAGGCCATCATGCCTCTTAAAAGTTTAAGCAGGGCTTCCCTGGTGGCGCAGTGGTTAGGAGTCCGCCTGCCAATGCAGGGGACACGGGTTCGAGCCCTGGTCCGGGAGGATCCCACATGCCACGGAGCAACTGAGCCCGTGAGCCACAGCTACTGAAGCCCGTGTGCCACAACTACTGAGGCTTGCGTGCCTAGATACTGTGCTCCACAACAAGAGAAGCCACTGCAGTGAAAAGTCCTCGCACCGCAACGAAGAGTGGCCCCTCCTCGCTGCAACTAGAGAAAGCCAGTGCACAGCAACGGAAGACCCAACGCAGCCAATAAATAAATTAATTAATAAAATAAAATAAATAAATAAATAAAAGTTTAAGCAGCTCTGCCTTAGAAATTACAGCTCATGACCACGGACTCAGGACAGGGGAAAAAAAAAACCACAACTTTGGACCATTGATAATAGTGCCCTTGTCAGCACCTCTTGATTGGTCCTGTAGTCATTGTTAAAAGAAGGGGAGAGAGAATTTGGCAGTGTCTGTAAAATGGGAAGGAATTGAGGCCCCAGGCAAGAAGTAGGACTCTGAAAGTTTATGTACCCAGACACCCTGTGTTTCCATAAATTCCCTTGCAGCAGACTATCTGGGAGTGGGAAGAAGTAATGTAAAAGGCAAACTACTGCTTTCCTAACACTTCCTCTACTGAAGGCCAGATTAGTTCTGAGATGACCCAAGGGGTTGGGTTGGCTCAAAAGTCTACAGTGGCCCTGAGAGAGGTCTGATCCAGCCTAAATTGAACTGACCCTCATAATGACAATCTAGGAGAGGGATTTTTTTTTTCTTCTTTTTAACCAGATTCCAGTAACCAGAGACAGGGCTAGGACCCTAGAGCCCTACAAGCCCAGACCTGCCCCAACCTTGGGCTATAAAAAGAAATCAGTATAGGCACACTGGGCTCAAGTGTCCTCCTCCGTAAATAGGGGGTCGACCTGAATAAACTCCAAGGGTCCTTGCAGCAATTCTCTCACTGGATTCCTCTACTTTGATAGAAGACCCCTCTCACCTGTAGTAGAAATGCACGGGGCTGAGGTGGCTGACTGTCGGCATGTAGGAATAGTAGAAGGAGCCATAGAGGAAGACGGACACCCAGAGCAGGAGGAGGATGGTACAGAAGAGCACCCCAAACTGCAGCAGCAGCTTGCGGGCACGGCCTGCCAGGACGTGGCCCACCTCCTGGGCCCACAGTAAGGCAGGTACTGGCGGGTCATTGACCATGATGGGGAGTGCAGGGGGTCTGGCCCCGGGTTCAGGCCTTGAGTTCCTAGGTGCTCTGCCACCTGGATGCCACCCCTGGCCATGGGATGAAGCAGCTGGTGGTTCCTGGAAAAAGACAGAGACGGGGAAAGAATGGCTCTTTTCACGGGGCAGGTGGGGACAAAAAGGACAAGCTTACTGGACTGGCTTTAAGGAACCAGAGATAGCACGACCTAGCCAAGTCTTTGTTTCATATGGCCTTTCTCCAGTTGATTGCGTTTCTCGGCCAATTATCCCTTCCTTTCCTCCACTGTGCTCTCTCCACCACCTGTGCTAGAGTTCCTCAGCTGAACCCATCCTTGGGTCACCTGATTCTGGGACAGCCAGCTTGACAGTCATTCATAGTAATACGTAAACATACAGAGGATGAGCACCTTAAAATTCTTCCAAGGCGGTTTTACACACACGATGACACGATTCCACACTGCGAGGTGGCTGCACGGAGAGCACGCGCGACTTGCCTAAGGTCGCACAGCCGGACTCAAAGCCAGCAACCTCAGCGCAGCCACAATTCCCTACCGAGCTTCTCCTCTCCTAGAGCTGCAGTCGCTCTCAGACAGGGCCGCGCCCCACTCCGGGCAGGGCGTCCTACAGCTAACAGCCGCTCCCCGCCAGCCCCCTCTGGCTCGGCAGTGGGCGCGGCGCCCGGAGCCCCCACCCAACCGCAGCAACAAAGAAAGCAGCCAGCGGGCCGCCACAGGGGTGCAGACTCACCGGCCGCGCGCTGCCTGGGCAACCGCGAGAAGGCACTTCCGCCTCCCGGGGCAGTCCCTCCCCCTTTCGCCGGCCCCCTTTGAAGCACTGGGGGCGGGGCTTGTCCGGGGCGGGGCCCGGTGCAGGGGGCGGGGCCTTCCGGGCCGCCAAGTTTCTACCTCCTCGCGCCCGGCACTGTCCGTTCCTGCGGTCCGTTATCCTCCGGATACCAAAACCAAAGGGGACAGGCGCCTCCCTCCAGGCCCCAAGATATGCTCCAGATATGAGTCAGCAGGATCCCTCAGCCCGCCCCTCGAGGCCGCAATCACGGCCCTCCGCCCACACCTTCACTATCCGCCATTTAACCCCCGAAGAGGGGGAGAAGGGAGCATCCAGCTGGCGCTGATTTTCATTGCCCACAGCTCCTTGGATCTGTGGGCTTCCAAGGCAGACAGCATTCGCCCCGAGAACATTGCAATCTGCGGGTACCTGTGCATCTTGCGCGTTGCGCCAGCGGGCTGGCTGTCCCCTATTCACAAGAGCGGTAGCATTTCAGGCCCGTGTTTTGTCTCCAGCTTTTATGATGCGTGATCGACCTCCTCCGACCCTAACTAGACTTTCCCTCAGAGTCCCCACAGCGCGTTATCTAGACTAGGTTTTGGCGGGTGGCACTTTCTATTTTGTATATGTCTATTCACCCCAAATAAGATCCCTCAGAAGGATCAGTGTTGTGTACATCTTTGAGTACACCTCACAGCACCAAGCACAACACTGCAGACGTGGGAGGCAATCTCAAATCAATACACACACACACACACACACACACACACACACACACACAGGAAGCCCATCTATTTCCAGAAACACCCACCGACTCTCCCCTACCTCGTCTTTGTCCGATTCTTTGATCTGATCTCTGCATGCCTCTTTTTCCCCAGCTGCTCCTTCTTCTCTTTGGTCTGCCATTTCTTTAGACATTTTCCTGATGGACCTCGCTGCCCCTGGATCTTCCACTCGAGTCACTTGTAGCTAGAACGTTAAAGTGGTGATCTAGAAGCTGATACCTGTAGCTCATCACATTTTCCTTGATATGGGGAATGGAGGGTCCCTGGGAAAAAAAATGAAGATTCAGGTGTTAAATGCTGTGTCAGAGTAGAGGGAGGAGGGATGGAGGGGGCGATTGCCCAGCTGATGTCAGATTTTCAAATGAGCAGGGTCTCACGCAGTCAGTACTGACTCCACTGCAGGGGCTGTCACAGGTCCAGACCACCCCATATGAGGGGGGAAATCTACCTGGGACTCAGCTACTTCCAGCTCCTCTGGGGAGGTCTCTAGCCCAGACTCTGGATGCCTGCAGTGGGGGAGGGGCAGATAGTGAGACAGTAACAGTGGGGGCGCGCACAGGGTCTGTAGCAGCAGCCAGGCTCCCCCACTGGCCAGACAGTTGGTATGTGCCAGGATCTGAGCAGCTCCTTCTAGCATCCTTCATCTTTCAGGTAACAGCCAGTCCTGGAGCTGCAAAAACTGGGACCAGCCCTCCACTGGCCTCTGACTTGACCCTCCCCAGTAGCCTTGTATTAGCTGCTTCTGCTGCTGCGTCAGATATTCTCAGCTGCAACCCCCTGCAAGGTGGGGCACCCATCTCAGGCAGAAGGTTTTGGTGCACCCCACGATCTTTCTCCCCAGGACTGTCGCTGCCCGTGGCCTCAGGTGAGTAGCGAGCGTCCTGCTTTTCTCCCTTTGGGGCTCAAGGGGGCAGGTGGGGGTTCTGTACTCTCCTCATTAGGGCGGGCCTCTTTCTAGTTGTGGTTTTCAGAGCTGGGAACACACATAACTTGAGGGCTCGGAAGCCTTAAATCATTTAATGTTCAATGATCTGTGGCCCAGGCCATGTAGGAGTTTGGGGAGCATCTCATCCCACTTCTCCATTTCCTTAGCTGAGGAAGACAGGAATGGGAAAGACCACGGAGGTTGGGGATAAGAGGGGAGTAAAATATTGGGGCATATGACCTGGCCTTGTAAAGGTTGATGAGGAGTAAGCACAGAGGGGGGCCTTCAGCTGAGATTGTGCAGGGCCCCCTATCATGATCTGAGCTCTCTCTATTTTCTCCAGGATGAAAGGGGAGACCCCTGTGAACAGCACTATGAGTATTGGGCAAGCCCGCAAGATGGTGGAACAGCTTAAGATTGAAGCCAGCTTGTGCCGGATAAAGGTGGGTGGGGCCCTGGATCCCATTAGTTGGCAGCCTGTACCGTAGGTTCCCAAACCTCAGGATAAGAGATGCTTTCTTTCATTGACTCCCTGAGATCACAGGAGGAGTCTTGGGATCTGTAAGGAGAGCTGGCCCCAGGTCTCTGTGGGCGATGAGGGAAGAGAAGACTGTCTTAAGGAGCCCTAGAGATGGCAAAAGATTATCCATTTGGGGAGGGAAGCTGCAGTCCATTTCAGGGTTTCTGGCTAACAGTTCCCCTCCTGGCTGTGCCCCAGGTGTCCAAGGCAGCAGCAGACCTGATGACTTACTGTGATGCCCACGCCTGTGAGGATCCCCTCATCACCCCTGTGCCCACTTCGGAGAACCCTTTCCGGGAGAAGAAATTCTTCTGTGCCCTCCTCTGAGCTGCCCTGTCCCTCCTCACAACTCTTCACCTGTCCCTCGCCCGGGCCCTTCCTCATTTATATCAGGAACTGTGGTGAGCCCCCTAGGGTCCCTGCATCCCATCCGTAGCCCTTTTCCCAACCCTGTGAGGTTAGCTGAAGCACAAGGCCCTCCCTCACCTATCTGCCGACCCCATTTCCTCGCCCACTGAGGCGGACCCAAAGCACCCCGTGACTCGGTGCACCCTTAGCTCCACCCACAGAAGGACTGTCAGACTCTGCCAGCGTCCTGCCCGCTTCCCTCTGTGACCCGCTCAGACAATGGAGAAAGGGATGGGCTGGGTGCTTGCTCTCAGTCTCACCTGGAACTATTGGAAGTGTAAAGCCATTTGAAGAATAAAGTCATTCAGAGTCTCAGAGGACAGCGCCTGTGTTACCGTTCTTGGGGGATAGGATCATCAGTCAACAGATTTGGGAGTGGGTGCGGCAGGTGGAAAAGCTTGCCATAACCAGGGAACAGGGCCAGTCAAAGCGGGTTAGACATTGTCTAGGATCGGAGATCTGCCGGGTTAGGGTGGATGGCGGGCATGAGAGAACGTCTCAAGTGGAAGAATTAAGTTACAGACAGACACACACTCAGAGGCTACGGTGAGCATTCACACACACACACACGAGAGCAATGAAGACAAGTGAAAATGAAAACAGACGTAACGGGGTAGACTTAGGGAGGGATTCCGAAGGGCAGTCGCAGACAGGAGGTACCCAGTGAGAGGGGAGGAGCTTGGTTCCAGTTCCTGGGAAGGGGCCGTTTTACTTCTAAGATGGCGACACCCACGGCAGGTCTCCGTTCAAGATGGCCGCCGCCGGGCGGCTCCACACCAATATGGCGGCCGCATGTCACAGAGTTTCACCGTACAGGGCTTCTCAGCTGGGCCCATACTTAAAATGGCGGCCCCAGGCATCCAGAGTTCTCAATATGGTCCCTTCCGTGCTCATCTGTCTCAAAATGGCTGCTCCTTCCCTCGTCAACTCGATACCCACTCCTACCCACCCCGGAGGGCGGAAGCCGACGTCCACCCGATCCAGGTGAAGGCACACTGGCGGCTATAGCCAAGGATCATGGGACAAGAGGTGGGGGGGGGGGTCCCAGCAAGCACGCCAGCAGTAGGCGCCGGTCGCGTGGATCTTATGAGAGAATCTAGGTCTCTGTATCTTGCCTAGTAGAGACTCCTTTGGAGCGGAAACAGAAGTGTGAGGACAATGCCCGGCGCCGTTCGGCTCGGGGCGCTGTTCCTTGGTCGCTTCCTGTTCTCCCTAGGAGTCGGATAAACCCGAAGTTGTTCAGTTTGGGCTTCCTGTTAGAACTGGGTCTTGCTAGTATCCCACTTCCCATTCAGGCCCCTTCTGTCACATCCGCCAGGAGCAGTGTCCCCGCCCCTGGTGCGCCTAGCACCCCCTCGTAGTGGTCCAGCAAGCTGCCCGGCCAGAGGTTTGTCTCACGAGCGCCTCCCGGACTCAAACTTGGCGGAGGTTTATAAAGCCCCAGAATACCTTTCCGGAAGCCGTTACCTTCCAAGGAAAAGAAAGACACATACGGAGGTGGGACCAGGGCCAAGGCAGAGAAAGTCAGTCTCAGGATGTCTGCTCCTCATGGGTTGTCAAGATTCCCTACCCCCTACCCAGTGATACATGCTTCCCGGGGCATGCCTGGGTCATGCTTTGTCCTGGGATACACTTGCGGGTAGGGTCGGCTGCCAGAGGCTGCCCTGCAGAAGGGGGTGACCTATATTAGAGATAGCACATCCCCCCAGCTTCCCCACACCTTCACACAGGAAGACAGCAGGGGAGGGGAACAGAGAAGAAACCAAAGGAATAAAGGAGGTTCGGCCAGGAACTGAACTTCAGTTTCCTATGGACGTCTCCACAGGCTCCAGGAGTACCCAGTGAACTTGAGGCGCCTTCAGGAATAGCAGCTTCTCCGCTGTTGATGAATTCCTGAGCCCTAATAGGCCCTGGAGATGTTTAATTCCCTCATCCTAGCGAGGAAGAAACCAAGGAAAGTAACCTGGCTGCCCTCCTGAAGTGGGGACCTACCCCCATGCTGTTCAGGAGCCTGCTTAGTTCTTAGTGCCCGTTGAAAACTCCTCTGAGGATCAAGTCTGTTTAATCCCTGCAACCTGTCAGTGCCTGGCATATGGCAGGCATTCAGGTATCCAACGATTGTACTAGACATGCTAAAATGGCAAGCTGGGCATAGAAGGCACTAAAAGAATCTTTCTCTTTTCCTAAGGTATTACAGGGTTGGGCAAATTCCAGAAGGGTAAGTGAAAATGTCCACATCAGCTCAGACTTGGTAAGAAGTCAGAAGTGGTCAATAAATGTAATCTTGATATTAGGTTATTAAAAAAAAAAAAAAAGCAACCTCTGCTCCATTTTTCTACACATTCAATTTTCATACTCATCAGATTAGGGGTGAATGGCTGCAGCCCTAGCTGGGGGCAAAGGGGGTTGTCTAGAGGTTACTAGAGACAAGGCATTAGCTATAAATAACCATTTTAAATGATTAGCTGTAACACTGAGTAACTTTAAATATCCTAGAGAATGGGCAGACACTGAAATCAAGGATAGCCTTTGGGCCCAAAGCTGTAAGCCCCTGGGGTGGGAATCTCTATCATGTACAGAGGGAGGAGTCAGAGCAGTAACTATACCTGTATCACCACTACTTCAAAACACTAGACGTCATAAGCCTGTGGGAGCCCAGCCTTAACAAGTCCTTGACCATTTATCGGAAGTTACAGTCAATATCAGTTCAGTGCTAGGAATGCAGTAGTGCTTTTGTCAATTAAAGTTACCTTCTCATTCTACATAGTCACTAGGAAAGAATCCCCATCAAACATCTTCTGTTGGATAAGTAGGGTTTTCCTCTTAAGTGGTAATTGCCAATCAACTTAATCTGGCTCCTAAATGGAACCCTACATTTAACTTCAAGCATCCGACTGGTTTTAGTTAGTATAGGGCCAAATACACAGAGGTCATGAGTTATAATTTATTTTTTTCTACTCCAATGGCTCAAGCTCTTAGTAAAAGCAAGCACTTAAGTCAGCCAACAAACCCCAAGTGAAGGTATGGCTGGTTCCCAAGTGAAAGCATGGCAGAATGGGAAGGGAGAAAAGCCATGAAAGACGAAAGCCAACCTTGGTTGGAACCCAGTACAACTTGAGGAGCAGCATCAGAAATAAAGCCCCCAATGACACACTCTACCCAGTCAGTGCAGCGACAGGAGAGAGGGTGAATTCAATCCAAATGGTTATTTATTCTAAAACTGGAAGCTACTGTGCCTACATTTTTGCCATAATGTTGTAATGAGAACAGGGGAGGAAAAAGTTACAGATGTAAACAATGACACAGTTACATTTGTTTTAAATGGTAAAACCCTTTTTTACTGGCCACTTCCAAGAACGCATTACAGGCTGTGCAATAACATTTACAGGCTCCACGTGGTGTTTGTTTTTCTCACAAGCTTTTCCATCTACAACTACAACAGACGTCTGATAAAACACTAAACAAGTCTTCTAAGGAGAACAAGGGCAGGGATCCCACCTGTTAATCCACATTTTCCCCTTAACATTGTTTTTTCATAATAAAAAAAGACAGAAACAAAACCCAGACATCTACTGTTGCTGCGAGTGATCTCTTGGACTAAACCGACAAGGACGTGGCAGTTTCACTCTCCACCCACCTAGAAAAAGCTTTTTTAAAAAAAAAATGACTTTCTAGTGTCAAAAATTAACAGCAAGTACCTCCCCTCCCCCCAAAAAACCCCAAAGCGGCTTAAGCTTTGTCCCCCTGGTTCTGCGGGCCTAGCATCCCCGAACCATGTTGTAGACTATAAAAAGATGCTATTTGCTGGAGAACTAAACATTTGAATAGGGACGGCAGCTTCTGCCTCAGAGTCAATTGTCTGTTATAACATAATCTTGCCCTAAGGGAATTTCTCTGGGCTCCAGTTTCTACCTCCTTTTTACCTCCCTGACACTATGAGCAAAGCTTTCTCAAAAACTCCCCTTAATGATAATAGAAAGTTAGTGGGTTACAGAAAAATTCATGCAATCACTTCACCCACTGCCACACACAAATCCACTTGATGGCACCACAGAAAAAGCAGGTGCCCACAGAAAGGACATCATTTTGAGGAAGCAAACATATTGCCTACCAGCCCCCCCCCCCGCCGTTCCAGCCTCCGGGTCAGAGGCCCTTGTGGAGCAGAAGGGCGACTAGAGGGCCAGAACGAGGGCCTGTGCACCCTCCTGGGCACGGCAGTAACCGTGGGAGAGGGAGAGAGGTCAAATCTCAGCACAGAATTTTCAAGAGGACTGCCCAGGTAAGGAAATGGAAGTGAAGTACCTTCTAGTAGCACAACCCAGGGCTCCCCTCGCCAGGGAAGTGCAGCAATGTGTGGTGTTCGCTGAGTAAGCTCTTGGCTGACACAATGCTGAGCAGGAAGGTGAATGAAAACTGAAGCTCAGTATTGAAAGAGCATTCCCATAACCCACCCATATTCTTGAACCAGCAACCTGAAGCTGTCAAGAACTGGGAGGGTGCTGGTAAGGTTACAAACAATAACTCTCCCGACTGAAGTCTCTTGGCTAGAGGCCTCTCTGGGACACACAGGGAAGGCACCCCAGGAGGAATCCTGATTCAACATGTCGGGAAGGGGTGCTCTCTTTCATGCACACGCTGCACACGCTGCACACGCTCACATTCATGCTCTTCCCAAGTTCCAGCAGCCCCACGGAGCTGCCTCCCACCCCCCACCCTCCCCTTTTCTATTCACTCTCTATCTGTGTATCAAAAAAGCCAGCAGGGCCCCGGCCCTCACACTGTAGAAAATAGCTGCTATTCTCAGCGCCTGGGCCTGGTAGCCCACACCACAGGATTCACCTATATACATATCCTGCTGCAGTGAAAAGAATCCTGCTTCGTTTCTGTGTGAGCTGAAACCCTGAGAAACGTTCCTTCTCTTGAACTATAAGAGGACAGATTCTCTAACAGAGATGATTTCAGAGACTTCCCACCTGTCTCAACCTTGGAAGACAGAAAGTAGAGACTGGCAAATCACAGTCTTCAGGCTGAGGGCTTCAACCCCAACTCTTCCCCCGGATTTTATGGAAATCCATTAACAGATACAGAGAGGCTGCAAGCTATTCTGCTCTGCGATCAGGAACAGCCCCCATGCCTCCTTGGCGTGGGGATCCTATATAACAGAACCGCCCAGCTGGTAGTCTCCATGCCTCAGCCAAACAGCACAAAGGCACAGGAACGTGGAGATAGGGACACTCTGGCCTCCCAGCCCACCGGACCAGATATCCCAAGAGGGAAAGGTCGGTAAAGAAAATACAAACGGTTAGTTGGTGCAAGTGATTGATAAGAGCTGATCGTTTATTTTCACTGCCCCAGTCACAAGCTCTCCCTCTGTCCCCGCTCCTGCCTGTATGGAGAGTGCCCTCACACACCTCCCCACCCTCTCCGCACTACCTCGCCATCACTCTCCCTCACTCCGCTGCCAGTCCAGCTGCCTTAGAATGTCAGAAGGGTGACATTTTCAGTTCTTTTCCTGTCTGACTGCAGGGTACAGGACAGGCAGCCCTAAGTGCTGCTTTCTGAGCAAATGTTTTTTTGATTACAAATATCTAACTAGGTTTGAAATGTTTTATAGAATAAGACAATATTCTTTTCAACAAACTTTAAAAAAAATGTACAGTTTTGTTGTTTGTTTCCACCCCCTCCCCCTCCCCTGCCCCCGCTTGCGCACCCTCCCCCCACCGCCCCTCCCCGGCAGCTCAGCCCCACCCCGGCAGCCCCTGTTTTCCTTGGTTGTGTTTTGGGGGGTGCTTGGCACCCCCAGCGATTCAGCTTCATGGCTGACAGGCGACAATGGCAGGGGCTTCACCGATACCCTTGGTAACCGTAGTAGTTCCTGTAGTATCGGTCTCTGTCCTGGGGATGGTGGTAGTAGTAATTCTGCCACTAGAAGAAAGGGGAAACTCCATCACTTGGAGCCACAGCTGGCTGAGGACGGAGAGGCATGACACTCATCCCTTTGGTCCTGCCCCCCTTCATCTCTCTATCCCCAGATGATACTTACATCCCGACTGTATTGTCTGTAATAGTCTCTGTATCTGTTGTACTCATAATCTCGCCCATAAAACCGATCGTAGTCTCCCCTGTATCGATCGTAGAAATTACGGTAACCCTGATCAAGGAGAAAGAGAAAGAGTGAAGATGTATGGGCTTTCAGCAACACAATCCACTGCTATCCCCCGTCTTAAATGAGAAACATCTTCACTTGATATTATAAACAAGCTTAACCTTCCCAGGATAAAGTCTTCCAGAGGAACAAATTAAATGGGCAAAACCCTAAGCCCTGAGAAAACAGCCCAAACCACTCTGCTCCCCCAAGCCAATAGGAATGGCTGTCACGGCCCAGAGGGAGGAGCAGAAGGAGAGCTGCACTCACCCCTCTGTTTCCAGACTGCCCCCAGTACTGCTGCCCGTAGGCCCGGTTGTCGTAGCCTCGGCGCTGCCCGCCCACTGGAAGAGAAATGGAGAGCGCGCTCAGACAGCTGGCATGGGGTTCTGGCTCCACATCTGAGTGGAAATCAAAAAGTCGGAGCCAAAGGCAATTCTGGGGGAATAGGAGGCCTGCTTCTGCCAGGCTCACACAATGTTAATTAAAGCACCAGCCAGGATCTTTTAAAAAGTCTGAGGGGTGGGGGGAGGGCAGAGGAACAGAGACACAAGAAAACCAAGCCACCTTGGTTTCACCTTTTGAAGCTCCCCAATTCCTGCAAAACATTTAAGATGCCAAAAGGATACATGGCAGAGTTAGAAACATGAGTAAAAACTGCCATTCGTAGAGTCACAGACTTTCAGCCCTGGAAGGGATCCTGGATATCATATAACCCAGACCCATCATTTTATACAAATGAACAAAGTCTAAATGATAAGCTCTTCCAGGGTAGGAACTGTTGGTATTCCCACTGCCCAGCACGTAGCAGGCACTCAAAAATTTTGTTGACTTACACTTATAATTTCACACACACACACACACACACACACACACACACTTTTAATGCACAGTGAATGAACACTGTGGTGGGGGGTGTTAACTGACAAACTAGACATTCAGGAGGGAAATTAATTCCACTAATAAGCTAACTTACTGTCTAACACCACCCCCGCCCCCCGCCAGATTACTGAATAATGAATTCACTTTCTGCTCTATACAGTTGGGTTGATCCAATAGACAAAGTAGCAAGGAAAAAGATAAGAATCTAATTTCACTGCACAAATCCTTCAAATAAACTACAACAGTGAATGGGGAATCCATATGTAAAAATGAAAACTAGATAAATGAACAAGCTCAAGCATTGCTTTTCAATGAAACAAATATTTTTGTTGAAAAACAACTACCTTTTGTTGAAGGGTTATGGAAAAAGCACAAGAAGCTGGGAGTAAAGAACACAGGAAGAAATAAGCTCCATAAGAAGGGACTTCCTTATTGTTGGTGATCTGACTTGGTTTGCCAGCCCTTTCCTTGTGGGTCCTGCTGCACTCAGCACAGAGAACAGACTGAGGCTCGGGCTGGCAGGTCCCCAGGACTCACCGTAGCCTTGGCCTCTGCTTCGGTTCTGCCGGTTTCGCTTGTTTCGATTGTTTCGGCGGTTTGTCCGCTTCTCGGAGGGGGGCAGCAGCTTCCTTGCCTCCTCCTTGTACTTAGTGACAATGGGCTGAGCTTCCTCCTTCTCCAGCTCCCCATATGTCACCTCATCCATATAGTCGCATTTTTCAGGCAGAGAGAAGTTGGCTGTAAGAGTAAGAGAGAAGCTTGTAGGCCTCCAAGTACGCAGACGGGTAAGATCTCATAATGAAAATCCCACTACAAGAATAGGATTTTCTAAGGCTCATCTATTAATGCACAGAAGTGTGCTGGGTTCACCCTACGGGTTTGCCCTAAACTGTAACAGCCCCAGGCAAAGGGCTATCTGCAAACTGTAGATTTACAAGTTCTCAAGTGATCCATAATAAATTAAGAGTGAACTGGGTTAAGGTTTCTTATCAGAACAGAAGCAGGCAGCCAGAAGCTAAAAGTAACTGAGAAAGTTTTGGTGTTGGTTAGATAAGAAATACACTTTTAAAGAGACTCAAGAAGAAACTGACCCCAGCCTAAAGGCCCTTACTCATCTATACAAGGAAAACAGTTAACAAGAGTACGGGGTCCTCATTAAAACCACCTGTGTATGATGGGCCAGCACACTTGCCAGTCTCTAGACATCAAGTTCAGAGGCTGAGTCCCAGCAGAATTCAGTTCAATGAGGCTCTCCTGATTCTTAGATGAATCCAGTTAGCCCTCCGTTTTATAAAACTGAACTAAATTCCTCCAAGTGCTTGAGTACCGGTTATGGACTGGCCTAGTTCATTCTAAGTGAACTTGGAGAATCCAGCTCTTAAATGTGTAACCAGCTCCCATGCCTGGGCATTATCAGAATTCAAAGAGCCAGTAGTTGATGGCTCAGGTGGGATGCCAGGCGCTGAAGGCAGCAAGGGGAAAAACCAAACTCTGAGGTGAACAGCGAAAAACTAGATCAATCAAGATAGTTAATTTTGCCTTCTAGGGAACCTTGCTGTAAGGCTTTGTACCACACATATCAAAAACCAAAACAAACAAACAACAAAAATAAAAAACAGGCCTAACGTGATACTAGAAATCAAAATACACTGATGAGATCATTCACTCCAACCACTACCATTTTAATTTGAACCACAAGCATGTCCCATCGCTAGAACATAAATTTGGTGAAGGCAGAGCTTCATTTCATTCATTCTTTCCCTATGTCTAAAACAGTACTGGACAAATAGTAGATACTCTTAAGTATTTACTAAATGAATAACTGACTCATTGAAGCCTCTGCCTTAAGGCTATCATCCTGTGGTCTATCACCAACTCTCTTTTTGTATTTTATCAGAATGAATCAAGGGGTTATTGCTTCATCATTCACTCTGCTCATTCATTAATCTTCAAGCGATCACACCCATTAATTTATTCCACAGATTTACACCTTACATGTGGAGAATCCTCCAGGTGCTGAGAGGCTCTAGTGAGGTGTGCATGGACCAAGGACAGGACCCCTAACTTGTAGAGTTTAGCCCACCTTTCATCTCCAGCATTATAGACTCAGGCACATCATCTCCCTCCACTTCCTTCCTCAGCTCCAGCCTCTTCTTCCAGTCCTCCTCATTAGGGACAACCACCACCACTTTCCGAGAGAAAGTCTTAAACAGCAATAGCTTCCGCCGTTGGCCAGAGTTGTACACGTTACACTAGGGACAAGAGGAGTAACAGACATTTTAGGAATAAAAAGTAAACACTAATTCAACCAACAATTACTGAGCATCTTTCACAAGTGAGGCACTAGATTAGGGGTCTTATTTACACAGTCTCTTTGAATTCTTCACAAGCTACATGATGTTATCCTGCTTTACACAACATTAAAATTGAGACTCAGGCCAAGACTTGTCCAAAATCACAAACCTAGTAAGTGGTGAAGCCATGAATGCAAAGCTCCAAGGCTCTTTCCATTGCCTCTAGAATATGTTTTATAGTCTGGGTCCATACACTCTCTGGTAAAAACACTAAGAGTTGTATCTCTGAGTTCAAAACACATTACAACCGTAACACAAGCACTTGGTCATAATCAGGTAACCTAATTCTGTTACTTAATTCACTCTTTCTCTATATATGCACCCTATTTTGACTATAAGCAATTTTTTTTTAAAGGGATTTAAAAAAAAATTATTTATTTTGGCTGTGCCGGGTCTTAGTTGCAGCATGCATGAGGGATCTAGTTCCCTGACTAGGGATCGAACCCAGGCAGGCCCCCTGCACTGGGAGCACAGAGTCTTACCCACTGGGCCACCAGCGAAGTCCCTGAGCAATTTTACCAGATTAAATGGATATTAAATCTTTTCTCTTTGGACCTACTGTTAAATTAGGTTTCTTTTGAATGTTTGAACAATACCTGATCAAGAATGAAGTTCCTCTTTGTCCGGGAAGCAATCTGGACCAGCTTACTAAGGCACTGGGAGGCTTGCTGAACTAAAAGGTCTCGGCTTTTGGGGTCCATCTGTGGCTCCTCGAGCCCCTTCATCTAATGAGTTTGAGAGGAAGAAAAACACAAGAAGTTACACAGTAAGTTAAAGCCCAAGAATCGCTGGTAAATGCCACAACACCACCACATCAGTTCACTGACATCCCTCGGTGCTGTGAATGTTGTCCATTTCCTACAGAACTCATTTCCAGTCTCAATCTAGATATACTCCAGACTTTACCAGCTTTCAGATTTGACAACACAGCAAAGGGAAAAAAAAAAAAAAATCTACACAAACACATACTGAGAACTCATTTCTTTATTTGTGGGGCCCTTGTTCTCAGACACCTGAAAGACCAACTCCACTGGGAAAAGATTATATAAGTTTCTTGGTACCTCAAGAGCTAATATCACAGCTGACTAACCCCTCCCAGCTACTCACCCTCATTTGATTGAGCACAGTCTCAGCTCCCAGGACATTGTATCTTTTCTCAGGGTTTTCTTTTGCGTATTTCAGTGCCCACTGGGTCTTTCCAGATCCAGGCAGTCCCACCATCAGAATCACCTGCAAGTAAACAGAACCAGGAATGCTATAAAAAAATAAGTGACGGTCATGTTTACAAAGCCCAATTTAAGAACATCCTCCCCTTCCCCCAGTTGGGTAAAGTTTTCAGAAGAAAAGCAACACACCCGCCATTCCAAAGCACCAAAGGTTCTGCACACTCTGCAGCATACCTCACACTCCTCTATGGTCTTGGGAGGGACCGCAGTGCGCACGCGCTCCTCCACAGGCACGGCGTGGATGAACACAAACTCTTCTGGAGGTGGGAAGAAGGGCTCCTCCTTCTGGCCAAAATTTAATTCTACGACACAATTTTTGCAGAGGACATGGGGTAGGAGGGCCCGGTCAGCCAGGGATTCCTTGTTGACTCGGAAGGCCACACCAAGGTCTTCTCCATTCTTGGAAAAGGAAAGTTCTACTTCTTCAGCCTCAAAATTCTACGACGACGAAAGACAAGAGTACTTATGGGCACACAGAGCTTGAGATTGATTAATATTACAATTTAATCTTTTTGTTCTCTACTCCAACTGCCGTGCTAAACAACTATGTGAGCAATGCGTCAAACACAGAAAAGACAGCAGCTGATGGGAAGCAAATTGATCCCTAGTGCCCTCTATTTACTCCTTGCTACAAATCTACAACTTTCAGGAGCACTTACAGCAAAGCAGCCAATGACATCATTCTCCCCAAAAGTCTGGCCAAACTCCTCAAACTGCCCATTCTCTGCCTTGAGTCCTCGTCCATCGAAACCATAAGAGAATTCATCCTCACCTAGAATAATCAGCAAATTAGTTACCTACACTCAAACCTCCCACAGAGCAGCAAACACTAAAATGATTAAGTTAAAAATAACTTTACCAAGCTGTGGATGGGAAAAATCAACAGACCAGCCAACTCGAAGGAGAGAAACCTCTGTGCAGCCTTCTTTCACTGGGAGATTCTGGGTTACCTGGCCAAGTCAGAAAAGGAACTTTCAGATACTCGAGCAAAGTCTGAGTTAGACAAGATTTTGATACAAACCGAAAACAACAACTATCACAACTCAACATCAGAAAAACAACTGTCAATGAACTTAAACCAAAGCCATGAGGGTCAATTTCTTGGTTACTGGAGCTACAGTTGTCATTCAAGTGTGGTGCCTTTTTCCACACTAATAAAATACTGGTGGGCAGTAAACTACTATGTACTGGAGTCCAGTACACAGTACTTTAATGACTAATTTAATATATGAATGGTCCTAATGAGCTGTACACACTACCTTGGCCTCAAAGCAGACTTTCCCCTTTGTCACTCCATAAGTACTTCTTGCCCCAGACCAAAGGGTGGGGAACTTTTCTGAGAAAAGTGGCTGCCCTCCATAGCGGTCTTTGCTCACTTGAAAATGGAGATCCGAGGTATCTGTTAAGAAAGAAGCAACCTGCTTACTCCAAAGCCCAACACTTGAAGCCACCAATAGAACACAAATATATCCAGTTCTCAAGAATGGATACAAAGTTTAAATCTCTTCAAAGCTGCAGGCCATGAAGTTTTAATCTCCAAAATCACTTTTGATTGGTTTAAAACCTCAACCTGTCTGCCTTATACATACACGTGTCCAGGTTCACAAGAGTCTGATCCTCTTCCTCATCTTTTGCCTCTTCTTCCGGGGGTAGTGGAGACTTTGAACTATACATATGAGAGAAAAGCAAATACAATGTAACCAAAGTCCTCCAATTTGAGAGGTGTCTGCATGACATCAGGTCTGTTTATCAGCAAATATAAAATTCCAACAGACAGCTTCTTTCAACAAATGTGAAACGGGCAACAGGAGCTTTCAGGGTAGATTTAATCTAAAACTTAGGCCTGTAAAAACCTATTCCATTTTTAATCCACCCCTCTCTCCAGACTCTCCAGTCAACATCAGGTATACCAAAATCAGAGCAGACACTCCCTTCAATGGAAGGGACTGTTTCCCTCACCGGCTGTGGTAAGCCTCCTCTCGGAATTCATAGTAAGCTCGGCCATGTTCATCCTTCTCATCCCGCTGTCTCTTTACCCCCCGCCGCTCACCATCTGAGCCTGCTGGTTTTGACTTTTCACTATCTTGGTCATCTCCTACAAAAAGGAGGGAAAGAAAATCAGCAGTTTTCATACTGGAGCGTAGAATAAGCTCAGAACCAACAGAAACTAAAGGAGGACCTGCATATCTGTCTAGTCAGAAGAGCCAGGTTTTCCCCATTGCATTCACAGAATGTTTTATTTCCAAAGATGATCATCTTCCTGTCATTGGCTGGGATTTTATTTTTTTTAAAAAAAGGGACATTATGGGCTAATTACAGTCAAGCAGTAGATTAAAAATTTGGCAGTTTTTGCATTCTAAATTTGTCTGCTTAAATCAGGTCAAACTTGCAGATTTTCTCACCAATGTGACAGAAAAGAAACATCCCATAAGTTTTTTAAAAACTTCATAACTTAACTTCGATTCCTGACTATCAGATTTGGATTTAAGCTGGACACTTAATATATGTTTTCCAACACTTTTCCACAGCTTCATGTTACAGAAGCCTCAATTTTTTTTTTTCCTTTAAGAGTTTGCCTTTCCAGCTTTGAAATGCACAGCCATCCACAGCTTTACTTACATAGCTAATGGACTACGGTGTATGTACAGAGCTGTATTTTTATCACAGATTTTTACTGAAACTTGCAGGAGCAAACCATTAAGTCACAAGAGACCCATAAATAATACTGCATATTTACTGCACATAATTTGGGGCAGAAAGGTGTTGTCATGTATTTAGCAACATTCTTCACAAGAGGAGGAAAAAAACCAATTTTTTCTTGGACTTTTTTTGGTTTGTAACACTAAAGTTTTTAATAATAACTTCTTTAAAGAAGTCTTTTATCCCTCAACCTTTTTTATCTGCTATCTGGCGGTACACGTTAAGTCAAAGGTTATGTAATGGGATTTTTGTTCCAGAACATAGGACAATCTGCAAGTTTCATGTGACTGTTGTAGAATGGGTTCCAATTATACCATCATACCAAGCAGCAGCCTAAAAAATGTATTATAAAAAGAACTAAAGCAAGCCACTTCATATTAAGAATGGGAAGCAGCTCTAGTTTTCCTCCCTACTCTGACAAGACAGTTATGGAGCAGCTCCAACCATCCAATTACTTCAAAGAGAGAAAGGTCACTAACTCCCTAGGGCAACTCTATACAGTCTCTTCCACAAGGTTACTCAATGGACCCACCAACACCCCAATCATTTCAATTCAGGAAGTCAAGGACCTGAAATGTAAAAAGCTAGCTAAGTGTACAGCAAATATACAAATTTGCCCATCCATCCACTCAGATGAAAGATTAAAATTTAGTCGTAAGAATTCAGGCAAGGTTAAACCCCTAGCCAAATAACGTTGATTAACATTCTAAATGCTGTAGATTAAAATTTTTTCTTCCGTATTTAACGATTAAACTTGACACCCTCACACCACAGGCTGCTGAAGCAAAAGCTGCTGCTAAAGCAGGAGCAATGTTAGATTTCCAGATTTTCAGTGTGGCTCAAACTCTAATATTGAGCTTTCGATGGAGCGAACTTTGACGAACTGAGCTTATTGCTTAATTTTATGGCGAAAAAGTCAACAGTCGGGCCGAAGCCTCTAACAGTCGGTCTGGCTGTCCGTGTAATCAACAATTCCTCAGTGCATTCTCGGTTTAGGAAAAGATAACCAGCACCGCGGGAGGCTGCTCCAACAGGTAGCTCATGAGCAGTTCGCAAGCAACATCGCTTACTTCCATCCACTACCACCAAGCAACCAAGTTAGGCAGGAACCTCCCGCCTGCAGAGAGTGGGGCCACCAGAGGTAGTCAAACCCCCCAAAAAGGTGGGTAGAGGACGAAAGCCACCTCCCCTGGGGAGTCCCACCGAATGGCGATGGGAATCGAACCCCGCGATGCAGGGCTTGGTGCTGGGTCAGGGGCGCACCCGGCAGGTTGGAGCCGGGCTCCGCTGCCAGCTCCTCACCCCGTTCCTCTGCGGCCTTGTCACCCGGCGCCTCGGATCCCGGCGTCTCGTCTCCGCTCCGATCCTCCGGCTCATCTTCCTCCCCCTTGCCGGTGCCCTGCTCTTCGCCACCGTTCACCCCACCTGACTCGGCTGTGGCCTCCTCCGCCGGTTTCTCGGAAGCATCGGGCTCGGCCGCGGCCTCCACGGCTGCCGCCTCCGGGGGCTCCGGCGGCGGCTGTGCGGCCTGGCCCGAGGCCTGGGCAGGGGGTGGCTCTTCGTCTTCGTCCTCAAGCAGCGCCTCCTCGTCCTCCTCCTCCTCCTCTTCGTCCTCCTCCTCGTCCCCGCCCGGGCCGCCGCCCGACGCGGCCACAGGCCGAGGCTCCGCCTTGCAGGCCCCGCCGGGCCCGGCCCCGCCACCGCCGGCCTCGTCCTCGAGCATCTCGGCGTCCAGCGCCTCCTGCAGCCGCTGCGCCAGATCCACCTTGAGGCCGCGCGAGTCCAGGCCGCGCCGCTGCAGCTCCGACCGCAGCTCGGTCACTTTCAGCCGCTTCACCTCCATCGCCGCCGCCGCCTCCTCCGCCTCCCGCCGCCTCCTCCCCTGCGAACCGTCGACCGAGCCCGACCGCGCAGGCGCCGCCGCCGCCCGCCTCCGCCTCACGCGCCAGCACTGAGCCCGCGCGAGCGAGCGCACGCACGTAGGCACGCAGGCAGAGGGCCGCGCGCAGCCTCCGCTACGTAGTGTTTGTTTCTCGCCCTTCCTCCCTCCCCCCTTCGGCCCTCGGAGCCCAAAACAACACAGCGGGGAGCTCCTTCCTCTCCAGCCCCCTTGGTTCCCCTGCCGCGGTCGGGCGCGCGCTGAGGACGATGGACTTCCCTCTCTTTACCTCCCGCCCCCTCTCACCCCCTGGGCCAATCGCCGTCAGCGGCTTCACGGCGCAGTCGCACCGGAGCCGGAGCCGGGAAAGGCTGGCTTCGGCTCAAGTGCCTTGTAGTACCGAGCCGTGTGCGCACCCGTCTCCGTACTTCCAGCCGGGGCTCCGCGCAGCCGCCCGGAGCTCCCTCGCCACACGCCCCTCCCACCTCGTCACCACCCTTACTTCCGTCTGACCCGATCGCGCTGTTGTCGTAGGGCTTGCTCTCTAATCTCTGTTCCCTAGTGTCTATTCGTGCAGCCACTTCTTGAGAGAGAAAAAAGCCAGAAGGAAAGCAGGGAAGCTCTTGCAACGTGAACGCCTACTGGCAATTGTCTTTCTGGTTAGTCAACAACAGGGCTCTCTAAAACCTTGCAAGGACTGCAGTAACTAATCCCGGCCCTCTTTTTCCCCCCCTCAATCCTTCAACTTCTACCCAGCAACAGACACCCTGGCCTCGCCGTATTGGCCAACTTGAATCGTCATCTACAATTCTGATTGGTCCCTCAAGATCTTTCGGATTTTTTTTTTTTTTTTCAATTGGCGAAGCTGCCAGAGGATTTCCGTCCACCCCACGGTTGGTCCACTGGGGAGGCTGGAGAGGCGGGGTCGTTTCTGCGGGATTACTTTTCCGGAGCCGCTTCTGATTGGGCGGCGTGGAGCAATGCGCGCCACACTTTAGACACCAAGTTGTCGGGAGGCCTGACCCTGCCCTCTCCGTACTCCCCGCCGGTAAATCGAAGCCCAGTAGGGAGACTTCGGATTCGGCCATTTGCTGGGGGCAAGGGGCTGGCCGCGGGGCATGCGAGGCTTGCATGAGCGGCCCTGCGGCCGCGTCACCCTCGGCCTGTGTTTGGGGTTCACGGACCGCATTCACCTCGGTTCCCCAACTCCTGGCCCGGAGGTCAACAACTGCTTGTTGAATAAGTGCGAACAAAGAGCTGGGATGGAGGCAAGCCCTCTAGACCTCTTTTAGCATTTGTCCCTGCCTACTCCCTTCCACTTCCAGGTCAGGGAGGTGTGTCCGAAGGAAAGGAGGAAGCAAATTCCGCCGGCGTTTGAACGCCGGCCACAATTTTATAGTACGGCCTTCGCATTTTCGTGCAGTCTCCTCACCCCGGAGTCGCCGCTTTAGGAGATCAATTAATCTCTGTCTTTACTCTTCCCACATCCTTTCCCTGATCAATCCCCTGCACTTACAGAGATTGAAAAATAACTGCAGAGAAGAAGGGGCTGTAATAGAATCAAGGAAACCTCATTCCCTGAGAGGCCTCCTGGAGAAGGAGAATTTCCTGCTTTTTTAAGTCGGCTACCCAAATCGGTTATTTCGCTCCTATCCCCAGAGCTTCGGTTGCTCTTTCACTTCCCAATTCCTCAAGAGCACTGGGCGACAAAGTTATGGAGAAGCGCCTGCAGGAGGCCCAGCTGTACAAGGAGAAAGGGAACCAATGTTACCGGGAAGGGAAGTACCGAGATGCTGTGAGTGGGTACCATCGAGCTCTGCTGCAGCTGCGGGGTCTGGATCCAAGTCTGCCCTCCCCGATACCTGATCTGGGACCCCAGGGCCCGGCTCTCACACCTGAACAAGAAAACGTACTGCGCACCACCCAGACAGACTGCTACAACAACCTAGCTGGTAAGAAGAGGGCTGAAGGGTGGGTAGGGTGTCAAGGCCGGGACATGAAAGTCTGAGAACATTGGGAAAAACACTGACGTGCTTCTCTGCCGTCATCAAGTTATTCTGCCATGAATTGAAATTTATTTTCAATCTGTAGGGTCTAATTGAGTTTCTGTAGAGCAGTGCTTCTCAGACTTCACTTGGAGAGTTTGTTAAACACAACTTCTTGAGCCCTGTCCCCACGATTCCGATTTAATGGGTCGGAGGTTTGTGTGTTGGGCGATGTGTGTACCAATTTGCATTTCTGACAAACTCCCGGGTGATGCTGATAGGTTTAGGGAATTTCGCACGCTATAGAGAAAATACTGAACCTACGTTTAGAGTACTGTTTCTTTAATATTTAAAATATAGGAAAGAAGGTACTTGCTTAAACTGGTGGTGTAAGTTATCCATCTTAGATATTTTGGATAGCTTTTCCTCATTTTCCTTCTTCCTATAAATCAGCTAGATGGTAACCTGGGTAACCAGTATCTTCCTTATCCAGCTGGCCTTGAATGAAGAGGTGGATTCTAGAGTTAGTATCGCGAGGATTAATCTGCTAAAAGAAGGGAGACTTCTTAGGTCTGTTTTATGGCAGGCAAAATAACCATAGAGCTAATTAACTTATTTTGAAGTATACTAAAATATTCTAATGGTCCCAGTTGAGGCCATAGAAATTATTAGGAGTAGATTTTATACTTTGTAATAGTTGTTTAAATGATTTTTTTTTTTTTTTGCTTCCTACAACACTCATCAGCTGTGAA
The DNA here is from genome assembly GCA_004363435.1 of Platanista minor. Lineage (NCBI taxonomy): Eukaryota > Metazoa > Chordata > Mammalia > Artiodactyla > Platanistidae > Platanista > Platanista minor. The sequence goes on along the minus strand of RJWK010010310.1, from coordinate 11,292 downwards.
AATCTAGCTTTTTTACAGTGTGTGTCCAGAGCTCCTCTAAGACTCAAGTAACAGTAATTAGAGTAGCTAATATTTCAGTTCATTTAACAATTATTTATTGGGTACTGAGGATACTGCAGTATTATAAAACAGATAAAAGATCCCTGCTCTCATGGGGAGATGGACAATTAACAGAAGAGGTAACATATATTAGAAGATGATAAGTAATGCGGAAAAGAATAAAGCAGAAATTGGGGATAGGGACTCCCCTGGCGGTCCAGTGGTTAAGACTCCATGCTTCCAATGCAGGGGGTGCAGTTTCCACCCCCGGTCAGGGAACTAAGATCACACATACTGCGTGGAGTGCCCCCCCCGCCGCCAAAAAAAAAAGAAAAGAAAAGAAAATGGGGAGAGTGAGTGCCATAGGCATGGAAGTGTTAGGTAGTGGTCAGGGAAGGCTCATTAAGATGACATTTATGAAATGCTGTGTTTAAGCCCTTTATACACATATACATATAAACCTATTTAAGTGTCACAGCAATCCTTTGAGGTAGATTTAAGGAAGCATCTAATAAGTGGTGGAGCTAAAATTAAACCTGGGAAGTCTTTAATTGCAGAGCTTAAGCTCTTATTGCAGAATACTGCACATTATTAGAGAATAGAATACACGTTGGGGAATTGACCAGAAATCAAGGAAATGAGATAGGTACTTGTAAATATCGTGACTCTCCAGGTGGCCTTGAAGGCAGAGACTATGGCTTATCCATCTATAGACCCTCTGCTTGGGGGTGCTTGGTAAATGCTCCATAAAGACGCACTAAAATTAAATTTCACTTACATGTGAGTGAAATTTACATGTTGGGCAGTTTATTTATAGTATCTCTCATCTTTATAAAAATTCTGCAAGGTAGTTATGATTTTCCCCATTTTACAGATAAGGAAATCAGACCATGTCACTGTCTAAAACTGTCCAATGGCATCTCATTACACTTAGGAAAATATTCAAACTCTGACCTTCCCCGGCACGGCCTGACCTGATCTGGCTCCTCCATAGACCTAATTCACCAAGCATGCGTTCACCTTCCAGCTTTGTAGGATCTCTTCTGTCAGCTAGAATGCCCTGTCCCTTGAATGACCCTTGTCATTCAGATCTTGGCCCAAAAGTCACTTTCTCAGGGAGGCCTTCTGTAATTAAACATCACTCTGACCTCATTCACTCTCTGTCCCAGCACAGTTCTGTTTTCCTCAAAGCACTAATAAATAAGTGAATTTCTTAGTGCATTCCTCCTACCTGGGAACTGGGATGCAAGCTCTATGTACTCGTCAAGGTATCTGTGTCATTCCTCTCCTCTCCTGCTCCTAACTCCGCCTAGCACACCATAACTGTTGTCGAGTGAATGAATGAATGAAGCTACAGTGATGGGTTAGCCTACTGCTTGGAAGTACCTAAGTATTGATATAAACCATATGGCCACTTGGTGGGGATGTTGTAGAAGGGATGCAGACATCAGCCCTGATTGTTCTTCCTTCTCAGCACCGTGATTTAATAATGCTCTGTTTAATTCCCACAGTTACGAAACAGGGAATGCATTGCCCTTCTTACTTATAGAAAGGCAGAACACTGACGTGAACATTGCCTCCTAAACAGGTTTGTGGTTTGAGGTCCCATTCTTTCATCCAAGGGAATAGTGAAGTAATATATCATCATTGAGAATGGTGGTAATTTTTGAGTTAGAGAGCCCTTGGTTCAGATTTCTTACTCATTCCACCTAGAAGCTGTGGAATCTTGGACAACTTACTTGACCTGACCTTTGTGAGCCTTGATGTCTTCATCCATCAAATGGAGATGGTAACACATACTGACTTCAGAGGGTGGATGAGAAGATTAAACAAGCACATAGCACAGCGCTTACTATTTCCTCACACAATTAATGGCAATGGTTGTTGTTAACAGAGCTTCAGTACAAGCATTGTGGTGAAATGGGAGATTCAAGACAGAGAGCCTTGGGTAGAAGAGATACAGTGAAGAGTTTTAAACAATTTTTTTTTTTTTTGGCTCTGCCACGCAGCATGCAACAACATCCCAGTTCCCCAGCCAGGGATCGAACCCGCACCCCCTGCAGTGGACGCGCTAAGTCCCAACCACTGGACCACCAGGGAAGTCCCCATAAATAAATTTTAAAGTATGTTCTTACCAACTTTTATAGCTGGGCCTGACCCACACTAGGTACGTGCTGGGCATTTGGTAGATAGTGAAGTAACCTGTGAGGTGTGTGAAGCTTATATTCACTGCTGTCTCCACAATGGCTGGAAGAACGTCTGGCATGTGGTGGACACTTAAATGTATTTGTTGGATGAGTGAATGTTGTTGACATCATCCTAGGTTTGGTACTGCCTTGAGTTGGGCAATGGAACTTAGTGTAATAAGGTCCTCCTCCCTGTTCTCTCTTCCTTCCATTTGGCCCTGTTAGCCTGTCTTCTTCAGATGGAGCCAGTAAACTACGAACGGGTGAAAGAATACAGTCAGAAAGTCCTGGAGCGACAGCCTGATAATGCCAAGGCCTTGTATCGGGCTGGAGTGGCCTTTTTCCACCTGCAGGACTATGAGCAGGCTCGGCATTACCTCATGGCCGCTGTCAACAGGCAACCAAAAGGTGAGAGAAGGGGATTGAAGTAGCAAGCACAGAAAATTGTTCCACTGAGGTAGTAGCTGTGGAAGCGTGTTTTATTTTATCTTTCAATTTATTGAATTTTGAAAATAGGTAATAATACATTCACATGTTCAAAATTCAGAAAGCGTAAAAAGATATATGACAAACAGGTCTTCTACTCCTGTATTCTTGCCTCCACAGGAAAGCAATATTGTATATGCTCCAGAAATAATCTTAAAATGTTGTTTTTCGGGCTTCCCTGGTGGCGCAGCGGTTGAGAGTCCGCCTGCCGAGGCAGGGGACGCGGGTTCGTGCCCCAGTCCGGGAAGATCCCACATGCCGCGGAGCGGCTGGGCCCGTGAGCCGTGGCCGCTGAGCCTGCGCGTCTGGAGCCTGTGCTCCGCAACGGGAGAGGCCGCAACAGTGAGAGGCCCGCGTGCCGCACAAAAATAAAGAAAAAAAAAAAATGTTGTTTTTCAAGTTTCAGTTCCTAGATGGGGACAAAAATAGGATCTGGATTCCAATGAATAAACATGATAATCCTCATTTCTACCAGTTCTCCAGCTGGGGTCTGGCCTTTGTTTAACTATCCATTTATCCTTTAGCTCAGCTAATCCCAGGTATGACCTAGAAGAAGGACAGGCCTCCTGAGAGAAAATTCGAGGCTTGTTTCCAAGGGAAAAAGAATATTGTGAAGAGAATGACAGGCTCATTCCTGTGTTCGTGGTTCAGCACTGAAAATTGTCTCCCATTTTGCATTCTGGCTTAGAGCGGCTACTGAAGTAAGAGGGTCCCCAAACATACAATAATTCAGCAAGATCTCTCTAATTGAACAGGAAAGCCATTATGAATTAATAAAGATATATGAGCCGTTGTTCACATTTCTTACCTTCAAGTACATCGATTAACTGCCAGCCATGTATAGTAGCTTTAGAGACTTGCTCTGACAAAAACTATTTCTTCAAGCTCCTTTTCATTATTAAGTTAGCATCCCTGTACAAGATTTTTTAATAATGCACATAATTAATGAATGAGATTTATTTACTATTGCATAGAATTGTGATATATGCAAATGGGAAGATTTTAGGAAATGAAAGTGTGTTCATAATCCTCTTCTGCCCAGAGGTACGATTATGGCCTGTCTCTAATTGCCTTCTTTGCCACATTCTAAGACGCCAGTGTCCGGCGGTACCTTCAGCTAACGCAGTCGGAACTCAGCAGCTACCATCGGAAAGAGAAACAGCTCTACCTGGGCATGTTTGGTTAACAAAGAAGAAAGATACCCCTCCACTGGAACTTAGGTGAACCATTAAAGACCCAACAAGGGGAAACCTGAGCCTCAGCAAGAGAAATTAACCCCATACCTCTGGCCGAGGTGAACTTCTATTTTGTTTCTAGTTCTGCACGAACTCTTTATTGCTTACATGGTCTGTGTCTGTTTTTGTTTCTCCATCTATGTATTTATATGGCTTTTAATACGTGGTATTATTAGGGATATTTGCCTTGAGAAATACAACCAGAAAACATTCATCAGTTATGGGTGGAATTAACCATATCTTTGGCATAGATTTTAATGATAGATGTTGGTAGATGTAGTCATATACAAAGGAGAAGGCTAGCAGAGGATGAAGTAATAAGGAAGGCAGAAAGGAGTTTCTTCCTTCGTTTCCTCAGATGCCCAAAGCCAAACTTAACACTGGCCACAAACTGGCAAATATATATACTGTGAAACTAGACAATTATAAGTTGGGCCCACACGGCTCAGAATGAAAGATTTGAAATTAACCGTCTTGATTAAAATAATTCCTTTGTCTTAATGTTCTACATACATTCAGATTCTTTTTCCCCCACAAAAGTATCTAGTTCTTGTTTCTCTTGGTAATTTCTAGTCCTTGCTATTGTTCACACTCAGATCATTAATATAGTATACTTCTTTATTTTTTTATTAAACCCTTCTGTCTTGAAACTTCTGGAGGGCTTCCCTGGTGGCGCAGTGGTTGAGAGTCCGCCTGCCGATGCAGGGGACGCGGGTTCGTGCCCTAGTCCAGGAAGATCCCACGTGCCGCAGAGCGGCTGGGCCCATGAGCCATGGCCGCTGAGCCTGCACGTCCGGAGCCTGTGCTCTGCAACGGGAGAGGCCACAACAGTGAGAGGCCCGCGTACCGCAAAAACAAACAAACAAACAAAAAAAACTTCTGGAGTCAAGCATTTAAGTATATATTTTGTAATCTTTTAAAAGCTCTCATGCCAAAAAAACACTCGTAAACATTTTAATTTTTAATAGGTGCATATCTATAATATGCTCATTTCTCTAAAAAAAATAGGAAAGACAGTTTACCAAGTCTTCTAGAAACAATACCATAAAAGAACAGGATAAAAACATAGATCTGTTCTTTACTTGCTACCCGCCCCCTTGTATTTTGCAGGAGCTCACTTCCTTAAAGCGGAGGGAAACAGTGAGGAAAGGTTCTCTTCCCTTAGGGCCTTTTAAGCACCAGCGAACTTTCTGGGAGATTTTTTGGGCATGGGTGCAGGCGCAGATCTGGTGCAGTCTTGTCTCAGTAGGAGGCTTCATCATCCGGGAGCTCCTTTGTCATTCTGCTAATGTCCACAGTGTATGAGTTGTACAGAGTAGATAAGACCATAATAGCACTGCCTCTACCTTTATGAGTGAAGGTAATAAGCATGTGTCATTAGCCATCATACACAGACAGATATCAGACAGAAACCCCTTAGTCTTGCCAAGTGTACACAAGCTCTTCTCCCTTTATCAGTAGTGCCTCTCTCTCAGTGAGCTAGGCTCCTCTTTGAGTCTCCCTGTACCCTTAAATAATACAGCCATCAACTTACAAACAAAAAGTTTTCATACCAAATAATCTTTTAAGTCCAAGGACAGAACTAACAAAAGTTGAATATTTTATTTCTCTTCCAAGCTTCTTAAATTTGTAAGCCTAGACTGTTGCCAAATTATGTCATGGTTCTGTGTTATGTTTGTTTGGGGTTGGTTTTGCTTTCTGATTTTCTTTTTTTCCCCTAAGACTTGATGTTACAGTAAGCTATGTTCTGCATCAATGAAGAAAAAATAAAACATATTTAAAAATGTATTGTAGAAATTTATTGCACTAACCCTTTTTAGCACTACTAAGAGACAAAGTCGTCAGACTTACATTTTGGTCTTTAATTTGAAGGCCAGCTCCTAACAGAGATGTTAACGAACGGGAAAGTGGACAAAGGTAGGCAGTCAGATGTGGGTCTGGAGGAGGTCTGGCCAGCCCACATCCTGAAGGAATCAGCCAGAGGTACCTCAATCTCTGTACTCAGAGTTTGTGGAGGGGGGAGGCTGCTCAACTTACCAATCCTTAATGGTTTCCACACAGGATTTGAGGGTTTGATTGAAGAGAAAGCATTAATGGTGATGTGAGGATTCATACTGCACATAAGGGACAGTTTAGAACAGTGTTTCCCTCCAAACCAATACCCACCATCTTTACAGTTTTGCCAAAATCACATACTACCTATACTACTTTTTAGTCAATATTTTATTTAAATATATATTTTGAAAGGAATTTTTGGACAGAGGAATATGTTAAATTATACCATGGGTATGTAATCAGCAAACCCCAGGCTGAAACCATAAGATGAATAAACCAATTTCTTCTATAAATTGCAAGGAAAAAGAGAGGGGAACCTATAAATTAAAAGAAGTTTAAGAGCCACCAACCAAATAAATGTGACTCCACTTTGGATTCTGATTAGAAGAAAACAACTAAAAGTTTTTACGAGACTGTGTGTGAAATAAGAAAAATATATATATATTGGTCTCTTCCCAGGTCCTGGCACAGATCTCCTAAAACCCTTGGAATTTGGATTCTGATTTGAAAAAACAACTAAAAGTTTATGAGACAATCAGGGAAATTTGAACAAGAATTATCAGTTTTGCTCAGTGTGATCATGGTATTTGGTCTTTTTAAGAGTTCTTTTAGAGGTGCATGCTGAAATTGCTTACTGATAAAATTGGGGAGGGGACTTTAGAGCACTTCATATCATTTGCCAGAAAACATACAAAAAAAACCCAAAACAAAACCAATCAACCATAAAAATAAATGTATTTTACAGTAAAAAAAAAAAAAAAAAGTATTAGTATATATTGATGTAAACCATCTTTGGAAACACTGGCTTTGGAGAAAGTGAAATCCAATGTGAAGGGCTAAAATGGTGAGTTTTGTGAAGCTAAGAGCAAATGAAGGCATACACTTACAAAATACCAATTAAGAAATGAAATCCTAAACTAGGAATAGGTCTCTAAAACTGGAGAGCAAAGGGTGGTTGTCTGAAAACTAAATCAGCTTGTAGCTCAAAAGCAAATAACTTTTCAGGGTTAAACTCTTAATAGCCTGGGACCTGGCCCATCCCACCATAAAAGGAGGCCGATTTTGGCTCAGTAGAAGGAATAATTATCCAACAATTAGGGTTGTCCAACAGTAGAATATGTTTCCTTTGGGAATAGTGAGTTCTCTTTCAACACTTGGCAAAAGGAGGATCCAGTGTTGGACTAGAGGTTAGATGAGCTGGCCTGTGGTTCGTTGAATCCATGGATGGGACTGTCAAGAGCGGTGGAAACCAGAGAAAGTTCTCTTGATCACACTTCTACAGACAGGCCTAAACTGTTCTTGGTGTCCAGCAGATAGATAAAGTGAGGCAACTGTGGCCGTAATTGTGTTGGCTGCTGCTTTCAACTTGCAAATTCTTGGCTGCCACCTCCAATGAAGAGAGCATTCCATGCTGGAAACTAAAGGCAAATGCTTGCTCTTCAGGAGAATCTCACCAAGTAACACATCCTCTTTAGTTAAGTATTGCACTTGGCCGAGACAGTAACCAGGTTCCTGTGTTCCCCAGATGGAGAGAAACTATATACATTATATATACTATTATACAATAGTATATATACAATATATATATACAATATATATATATTTATTATGCCTTGCTTTTAGGAACTGATGTTCTGAGGCAACCGATTTCTTTTTTCCCCCTCCTTTTTTTAAACATTGAAAGATAATTCACATACCATAAATTTCACTCTTTTAAAGGCAATTGATTCTTATAGGCTTTTTGATGTGATACTTACTCCAGGAAAAGGTGCTCCAGTCAGCTAAAATAGCTCTTACTGCATGTGTGTATATCTTGCCTTGTTTCACCAAGGAGTTAAGGCAGTAATGTATTTGCATAAATAAAATTAGCCATTTGAAAAAGAAAATAAAAGATTATTCCAACACAAGGAAAACGAAAAAGCGCAGAATTCAGTCTCTCAGCCATGGAAACGTTAAGCGTCAACTTTTGCTTCCCATCATACCCCAAGTAAGGAGCTTTCTTTGGCCAAATCTTTGATGCTCAGCTCTGTCTCCTTCCTATGACTCAAAAACAGCTTGCTAGTGAGAGTTCACAAGCCTGAATGTGACAAATCCAAAAAGAGAGAGAAGAAATTCAGAAAATTCATTCATATCTTCATCTTCTTCTAAATACTCCTTCCTGCTTTTTTTGCATTCAGTTCCTTATGTGCCAAAGAGAAACAGTTTGTGGGGAGCCCTCTGGTCCATCCTACAAACACCACTGTTCACCACAGGCAGGGGCAGACCCTTCTCTTATATTCCTAGAATGCTTTTTCCCCCCATGCCACATCAACACCCCAATTTCCCATTTCTTTGCTGTCTCTACTGTCAGTAAGCACCTGTGTGACCGTACCTGAGTAATTCGACCTGTCTAGGCTGTCATCACACCTTTTAAGTGAGGGAGTTAGGCCAGATGAACTCTAAGATTGTCTCGTCTAGGGTTTCTTGCTTTAGTTTTCCCAAGCACCCATCATTGCCATTTCACAAGTCCTCAATCTGCCCCCACGTGCCTACCGCCGTGGAGCTTAGTGTTTTCTGCCTTCCAGTTTGTCATCTTCAGAGAACTCAATGCACATTTAAGACATGCAGGCAAAAATTTCAAGTCAGCAACACGGTACCTGTTGTTGAAACAGTCAATCAAAGGCCTTTCTACACGGAAAGCAGAGGGAAAGGGGTAAAGGCAACAAAACCAAACACTCAAGAGGTCAAAAAAGAAAACAACTTCTAGTTCAAAGTTAACCACCTTCAACAGTGTTTTAACCCAGCATGGCATCTGAAGTCATAAGCCAGGGTTCAAATTCTGGCTTGCCCCTTAACTAGCTCTGTGACCCAGAACAAGTTAACGTTGATTGTTCAGTCTCAAGTTGCCTTGTCTGTGGGGAAGAAATCCTCAACATAAAGATGTTGAGGATTAAATGAGTATTTATGTGAAGTCCCCAGTACAGCCCAGGACACAGGAGGAGCTCAACTACAACAATAAACCATAATTGTGTGAAATTCCCTAATTTGTACACTTTTCCTAAGTAAAGTCTACACTGCCCTCTGCCTCTCTCACTTTGTTCCTCATAAACAACCTGACCCCCACCCCTACCCCAAGTACAGGTATCAGATTCCTAGAAGGTCTGGAGGAGAGCTGTGAAAGAACCAGCAGGCGTGCAGGTTTGTGGAAGAAACCAGCCAAGACCAGTTCAGAGAGATACTTTCCACTGCTAGCTTTATGGGTCCAAATGCAGAGTGAGAAGCGATTACACCTCAGGAAAATTCCCAGTGCTCTTGGTGGAGTTGACTGAGATGTGAGGCCCCATAAAGTCCTGCTATCTGGCTGGGAAAAGAAAAGGGGAGGAACTACAGCCTGGGCAGAATCTTCATTCTGTCCCCAGCAGGGGAAATGAGATGCTTCCCACCTTCCGTGCTACCCCCTAATGGTGCCAAGAGAAGGCCTAGCATCAGGGCGTGCTCTCACAGATGTTAGTTTTTGGGGCCAAGTACAAAATCTTTGGGTGGCCCTCCAGCACTGCTGTTCTGTCTGTCTGCTGTCGGGGAGCCAGGGATGGGCTGCACTCCCAGGAGGGGGCCAGCCTCTGGATCCGGTTTGCTGCGTTTGGCCAGGTCCTCATTGTGAGCCTTGCGGATGTGGCGGTACAGGTCCCCTGACTGCGTGTAGCTGCGCAGGCAGTAGCGGCACTCATAGGGTCGCTCACGCGTGTGCACTGTGGCATGGCGCCGTAGTGTGTAAGAACACGAGAAGGTCTTCCCACATGTCTTGCAAGTGGGAACATCCTCAGTAAAAACCCCAAAGCTTCCTGGGGCTGCTTCATACTCAGAAGGCAGGTAGAGTGGCTCGTGCAGGGCAGGTGGAGCAGGCAGGGGTGAGGTCACCAGTCCTCGATGATACTGCCCTGGACCTGGCAGCAAATGGTAGGGTAGGTGAGGATCTGGAGGCAGGAAGTGGTCACTGGCCCCCACCTCCTCCAGTCCTGCTGCCCTTGGCTCTTCAAAGGCCTCTGGCTGGGGGGGCTGTTCACCATACACTGCTCCTCCAGGTGGGAACAGTCCCTCAGGACCCCTAGGCTGTTCCTCTGAGGCATCGGGCTCCTCATCGGAAATCACAATAGCTTCTACTTTCACCTGGACCAGCTCTGCTTCTGCTGGGGCTGGAGCCTGGGATGGAACTGGGGCTGGGACTGGGACTGCAGCCGAAGCTGGGGCATAGAAGCCTTGCAGTGGTCCTCCAGTTCCCCTTGGTTCCACCACCCTCAGATTCTCAGAAACCACATCAAGGGGAGCCAGTGGCTCCACTGAAACCGTTGGGAGGCCCGAAGAGAAGTAGTTTGCAGGGTTGGTCTCTGTGGAGCTACTGGGGCTGGCAAGAGAGACATCAGCCACTGGTGGAGGAGGTGCCCGCAGATGCGGTGAGTCAACCTCCACGCCAGGCTGTGTAGTATCAGCCCCAGCCGGCATCGGTGGCTCATCTGGAGGACAGACAGTAGGTGAGGGAGCTGCTGAGCCTTTCCATTCCCCTTTGCCCCAGTGGCCTGATGTCTCTGCAGATGCCAACGAAGGTTGGGGGCCACGGGAAGTGCTGGACAAAAACTCCAAATTAGGGTGCTGTGAGTTGGTTTCTTCCTCCTTCTTGGTACTGTCCGCCTCTGCCAGGGCGCGGGCTTGCAGCCGCCGCTTACACACCTTGACAATATCATTCATGTGCAAGTAGCTGGCAGCTGCCAGCACATCCTCCACAGGGGTATCCCCCCTCAGGACCAGCTGGCCAGCATACATAAAGTCCAGAAGCAGCCCAAAGGCTGGAGCTGTGACAATCTCGTTGTGGATACACACCAGATCCCTCTTGTCCAGTTCCCGCTCTTTGTAGAAAAGCTGGAAAAATGGGCTGCAGGAGGCCAGCACAGCCCGATGGGCCAAGAACTGGGTGCTACCCACCATCACCGTGCAGTCACAAAGGAAACCCTGGGACCGCTGCTCTCGGAGGCTCTGCAGCAGCTGCTGGCTGTGTTCTGGGAACTCCATAGCACCCCACGAAGGGAAAGGGACCCTAGGAAGGTCGCCACCAGTGGCTCCCTGGGAAAAGAGGACAGGGGGTTAGGGCAGGTGACCCTCCCATAAACCTTAACGTCACCTCTGAGCTATTACTTGCCACCCCAAAGCCTCTGGCAGCACCGTCCTGACCCCAAGACGCTCGCTTAAATTACTACCCTTCTTTCTCCCAGGTCACACCCAGTGGTCTACTTTTAGCCCCGCCCCTTCGGCCTAACCTT
>RJWK010010309.1:22323-44030 GCA_004363435.1 Platanista minor | reverse complement strand
AAAAAAAAAAAAAAAAAAAAAACCTGGGGCAGAGCCTGAGAATCTGCATTTCTGACAAGTTCCCAGGTGATGGTGCTGATGCTGATCTGGGGACCACATTTTGAGAACCACTGCAACGAAGGATTTCAAAACTGCCTCTAGGGCTTCCCTGGTGGCGCAGTGGTTGAGAGTCCGCCTGCTGATGCAGGGGACACAGGTTCGAGCCCCGGTCCGGGAAGATCCCACAGGCCGCGGAGCGGCTGGGCCCGTGAGCCACGGCCACTGAGCCTGCGCGTCTGGAGCCTGTGCTCCGCAATGGGAGAGGCCACAGTGGTGAGAGGCCCGCGTACCACAAAACAAAACAAAACAAACTGCTTCTAGCTGAAAGCAGTACTAATCAGCACTGAAGACTCAAGTGTTTTACTCAGGGACTGGGAAAGTAGTCCTGAATAAAAAGTTAACACTTTGTGCCAAGCACTGTTCTATTCTACTGGTTCCCTGACCATTAACACCAGCATCTCCTTGGGAACTTGCTGGAAATGCAAAATCTAGCCCCACCCCCGACCTACAGAATCAGAAACTCTGGGGATGGGGCCCATCAATCTGTGTTTTAGCTAGCCCTCTAGGTGATTCTGATGTTCCCTAAAGTTTCAGAACCACTGTTCTACGAACTTTATATGGATTAATTCAGCTAAACTTCTCAAAAACCTTATGAGGTATGTAACACCATAATTACCATTTTACAGATTAAAAACTGTGGCACGTAGGTTAAGTAATTTTCACAAGATGACACAGATGATAAGCAATGGAGTCAGAACTTGAACCCAGGGAGCCTGGGTTCTTAATCACTGTGCTGAAAGCTCTTTCCACCTATAAGAATTCAATCAGCAGAATGCAGTAATAGAAAATTAGTAGGGGAAGTTTAAAAACAAACAAACAAAAAAAGCAAAGACCAGAAGACGGGAATTCCCTGGTGGTCCAGCGGTTAGGTAGGACTCCATGCTTTCACTGCCAAGGGCCCAAGTTCAATCCCTGGTCAAGGAACTAAGATCCTGCAGGATGCGTGGTGTGGCCAGAAAAACAAACAAAAAACAAAGACCAGGAAAAATATACCTCACTATAAAGACAGGAAAATAAGAAAATAATTGTAGCAAATAAGGTAATCATTAAAGTAATCTTCCAAATGTGTTCCAAAATGTAAGCAGCCACCAAATACAATATACCCAAGTATTTCCAGAGCAATTATCTTGGTACCTAATTATAAGGACTTAAAATTTGTGTTATGCTAAAGATGATACATAAATTCATGGCAGTATGTTCACACTTACCAATCTTTAAAATCTAAATGATTATACTAAAAAGTCATTCCAGAATAATTTGCATCGCCCTACTTCTTGTCCCTTTCAGTCACTACTTAAAGATTACTGAAAAGGAAAAACTGCTTTCTTTCAATATCTAAGATTATACAATCAGAATCTCAGAGTTGAAAAAGAATTTTCACATTCACCTAGTCCAGTCAGCAATCCAAACTGAATCAATCTACAATACCAATCTCCATTTAAAGATATATTAATAAGAAGTTGAAAGAAATTCCAATTTTCTGTAAAATCACATTCTGGAACTAATCCATATCACCACTGTAATTTTTAAAGCCAAATGACTAAAACTTTTAACTAAAAGTTGAAAATGCTCAGGTTAACAGCCCAAACAAAACCTACAGCTGTTTTACTCAGAGAGAACCACTCCTTCACTATCTGAAAGTGCTTCTATACCAAGCTGGTCAACAAGTACATCAAGTTTTAGCAACTCAACCCTTATGACACATCAAATGAGAGGGCTTCCAAAAGAATCTGAGCTGAATTATCCCTGACATTAACATATAAACATCTGGTAACCGGTCATTGAGGAAACAAGTCAGAGAACAATATAGCAAAACACCCAATTGCTTGTTACTATCAACTTTACAGATAGTGAGATCACTGTAAAGCAGCCAAATATGATTACAGCTACACATCAGACTTTAACAATTTAATCAAACTGCAAGAGAGGTAACATAGAATCTGAAAGGCAAATATTTTCAAAGCAACCAATTTTGGCATTTCAGTAATACTTTGAATCCACGGTTGAAAACACACAACAAAAGGGAAAGGAAGCAATAGATTTCCATTGTAAACTTGTAATTCTGGAAACAATTCAAAAATTGAAATGTCTACTGTGTGCAAAGCTCTCTCCCAAAACTCTGGTTATCCTAGTTTCACAAACTCAGGATTACAAGGTTTATGCGATATTGTTCAAACTTCCTAACTACAGAAAACTCAGGACAAGGGTAAATGTCTAATCACTATACATAATGTGCTCAAATTATTTTCTTGAACAAATGGATTTCACTGTAATTCCCAAGAAATCATTTCTTTAATACTTAGTCAATTTACAACTAAGGGTCTGATTTCTCCATTAATGAACAAAGAACTGAAAAGCCTGAACTCATGATCCATAGCACTGATGATTCACAATCATATTTCATCTAAATACCTCAGAAACTTTCATTCATGACCTCTAACCTTCTCTGCCTCTTCAACTTGTAATCACTCTCATTTCAAAGGTAGGCACAAGTGGCCTTGCTCTGCCCCCAATGTGTGCTTAAGTCAAAGGCTGACTGGAGCATATGTGCCCAACTTCCATTCTCAGGTTTTGACCATGGAAGGGACATGCAGTAGATCCTACGATGGCCAATGCTGAACAAGGAAAGAAATGAACAGTTTAAAAGACTCTATGCTGGGGGAACAGCATTTCCAGAAGAAATAAAATGAAACGATAACAACAGGAAAACTACAGTTGTGTATAATAGCTGAAAATCAGAATGTCTAAGTGGAAGCTCTCAAAAATTGTTTTAGTATTGCCATTTCAAAAACTGTATTAAAGCCAGAGGAACTCATCACTAAGTCTTAATAGCTTAGAAGTTATGGGTCAGAGCAGCTGAGATACCAACATCAAAAGAATAAAAAGCAACATTATAAGATAGTATAAAAATAACTAAACTACCTAAGGAAATTGAAACCATGATGAAAAACCCCAAAGGCACAATCAGGTCATTATCTAGGAAACATTAGCTTCTTCCACAAGGAGGCCTACTTTTCATGTGGAGCAGTAAGCAGGGCCAAGACATGGAACTGAAGTCAGGTATCAATTAAATCAGACTCTGCCACAGAAAAAGGAACCCATGACTAGTTATTTTGGGATAGTGCCTAGGCCAGCAGTATCAACTGGGATACAGGAGATTACTGCCATTGTTCCATTATAATGGGGTCCTCCAGGGTCTTTAACTTAGTAAGAATGGGTTATATACCATTTTGAGAATGTAATCACCAAATGTGGGGGAAACTCTACAGGACAAGTTCTTCAACAAATAAATTGGAAGAAAAAGAAAAGGGAGGGAACCTGCAGATTAAAATAGATTTAAGAGAGATATCAATCTTCCTTTGTGATAAATGGACTTTCTTTGGATCCTGATTCAAACTAAAATTTGAACACTAGCTTCATATTTGATATTTTTAAAAATCAGTTAATTTTTTTTCATACTGAAAGTCTTAGCCAGTGCAATACAGTGAGAAAAAGAAAAAAAGGGCTTCCCTGGTGGCGCAGTGGTTGAGAGTCCGCCTGCCGATGCAGGGGATGCAGGGGACGCGGGTTCGTGCCCCGGTCCAGGAAGATCCCACATGCCGCGGAGCGGCTAGGCCCATGAGCCATGGCCGCTGAGCCTGCGTGTCCGGAGCCTGTGCTCCGCAACAGGAAAGGCCACAACAGTGAGAGGGCCGCCTACCGCCAAAAAAAAAAAAAAAAAAGAAAGAAAGAAAGAAAGAAAAAAATCAGTTAATTTTTTGAGTTGTGGTAATGGTTTTGATGTTTAAAAGAGCCACTTATCTTTTAGATACAAATATTTTGCAAATAAAAAGAGAACAGCAGGGGTTTATTTCAAAATAATCCAGGGGGTAGGGAGTAAGGGGCCTCAGTGGGTAGAAGTATAGATGAAAAAGAATGGCTGCAAGTCTGCAACTGTTAAAGCCGGTAATGGGTACACAGGGGGATCATTATATTATCCAATTTTTATATGTTCGAAAAATTCCAAAAAATTGGTTAGACATAATATCTTACAATTTTATTTTTTGAATGATGCTTAGAGTGACTTAAAAAATCATGTACAGACAGAATTCATTTAAATTTTAATTTAATAATGAGCTCCACTTAAACACAAGAAACAGCCAGTACAACATCAGATCCAGACAATGGAAGAAACCAAAGTAACTCAATTACAGAATGGAAATACATACACCCCCACCATCTCCATTCCAGGAAGTAAATTACAAATACTACCCACAAAGATCCACAAAAACGAACCTAAAATCACAGCCAATCATACTCATCCTGGTAGGAAATCCCAACACTGCTCCAACAGCTTCCTGAACCTTCCTGTCCAAGTTGGTCTGCTGGTTCCTCTGGAGTGCTAACCCACTCAGGTCAGACTACTGGAGGACCTACAAAAAAAAAGAAGCAAAAGGAGAGGGAGCGATACACAACACATTTATTAGGGTGTGGGGGAGCTAACCATTATATCAACGTTCAAACATAATCAGTTATTTCTTAAGCAATAACCCTCACATATCAATTTTCATTTTTTAGACCCTGCTTTGAGCAGCAACAAGAATTCAGAACCAAAGCTAAAGCAATTCTTCTGACATTTAGACAACACCCCTGAAAACTCAGCTCTCAAGTCCAATGAAATTATAGGGAATAGTGATTATTTTATAGACAAAGTTATATCCTTGTGAACTGACACTAAAACAATGTTGAATTTTTTGAGAAAAAAACTGCACACATAAATTATTTTTCACCTTCATACATGCTTTTTTGGCCATACTGGGAAACAAATGATAAACACCCTGGAAACTCAGGTTGAACTTTGCCACTGAACCTTAGACAGTTTTTAACTGGTATTGCCACTCCTTCCTCCCTTCTCAGAGACCAACCTAGAATAAATTAAACCTTTTAGAGGTCACACCTAGACTGTCATTCCCAGATTTATTCTAGTTCCGAATGACAAAAGTCAAATTAAAGTTTAATTTCTAATAACTACTTGACCCATTGTGAAGAACACCAAGGCAAAATCTCAAAACAGAAAGTGATCTCTTGTCCTCCCATGAAAAAGGGGGAAAATTACATTACCTCCAAAGCACTTCAAACTAAATAAAGCAAACCCTAAAGCGCAAAACCAGTGTCTGCATAGTTAATTAACAGATGGTTACCCGTGGTAAAAATTTAATCCTATGTAAACTTTTCACCATCATATTCCTATTTCAAACCCCATCATCCATCCAAGGTAATTAGAAAAAAGCACTCACTTTAATATTGGTCTAATTAAAATACAAACAGTGGGCTTCCCTGGTGGCGCAGTGGTTGAGAGTCCGCCTGCCGATGCAGGGCACGCCGGTTCGTGCCCCGGTCCGGGAAGATCCCACATGCCGCGGAGCGGCTGGGCCCGTGAGCCATGGCCGCTGAGCCTGCGCGTCCGGAGCCTGTGCTCCGCAACGGGAGGGGCCACGACGGTGAGAGGCCCGCGTACCGCAAAAGAAAAAAAAATACAAACAGTAAGGAAAACTAACATCCAAACTGTAACTGCTACTTAGTAACTTCTACTTAGTAAGAGTGTTGGAAAATATAAAATGGCAAAAACACAACAGGGGATAGTGTATTAAAGAACTGTCAGTAATTCACTTTGGAAAAGAAGCTTGGTATCCCAAACAACCTTTCTAAATCCTCTCAGATAGGAATTATCCTGCTCAGGTAAGCCCAAATAACAGATCCTCACACTGATCTTAGGGACCAAAGAAAGGAGGTAGGGGAAAAGCAGTATGAACACTTAAAAACTAGCTTCCAGATATTCTCTTTCTTACTGTGAAAAGCACAGCACCAAATTTCATTACTTTCATAGGGTGAATGACAGGACAGACCAACTTTGAAGGAGTGGAAGGAGGGAGTAGGCAAGGGATGAAACATCCCTTCCTAAAGGCAGAACACCTGGGTGTGGTTCTTGACAGGAACATTATGGCCAGGGGTCATTCCAGGAAGGTGATTTTGCATTAAAATTCCTAGACCGGAAACATAGGTAGGAATCACATTCAAACATAAACCATTGGAGATAAAAAGTTTGGTTACGAGGGCAGAAAATATACAAAAATAATAGGACTGGCCTAGAAATATACCAAAAATTTACAGTTCTTTTTTCTTTTTGCGGTACGCGGGCCTCTCACTGTTGTGGCCTCTCCCGTTGCGGAGCACAGGCTCCGGACACGCAGGCTCAGCGGCCATGGCTCACGGGCCCAGCCGCTCCGCGGCATGTGGGATCTTCCCGGACCGGGGCACGAACCCGCATCCCCTGCATCGGCAGGCGGACTCTCAACCACTGCGCCACCAGGGAGGCCCAAAAATTTACAGTTCTTTAACTGTTTCTTTAAACAACAACCTCTTCTTTCCCAGGTCATAAAACAACCGTACGACACAGGTGCATCTGCCAACGTATTTTTACAAGAAAGAGTAACCACAATTTACTGCATGCCTACTATAAGCCAGGCACTTTATAAATTGTTTAATTCTAACAACTATTAAGAGCTATTATCCCCAATATACAGATGAAAAACTGAATACGAAAAGTAATTTCCCCAAGGTCACAAAGTTTGATGTGAACCCAAAGCACACAGTATTTCTACCATACCACGCTGCCTCCCTTGAGTGGGAAATGTTGGTGTCTCCTCAACATACGCAACTCTGGGGCTAAGAGAAAACAATGCTGAACATGTAATCTAAAAAGGAAACAAACGATAGGGAATTGTCTATAGTTATTGTACAATGCGGGGGAGAAAAAAAGTAGAACAGGGCAAAGATTGAGGGGCAAGACATAATCTATCAAAGCTATTTTATTTTCCAGCACATGGCGGGGGCGGGGGGGGGGTAAATGTAGTGGAGACTGACAGGAGGCTACATTTCTCTCTAGGGGATTCAGCTCCCAGAAAAACAGTATGGAGGGGGCGGGGAATAGAAGTAATAAATCCTTAAGGATTACATGAGAAACATGTAAAGAGGTGATTAGCAGCAAAAAAAAGATGTCCAGACCAAGAGGCCACGGGAACTCAGAGCAAGGCAGGGAAAAGAGGCGGTTCCCAAGCTTGCAAAGAGGATGGGCGGGGGTGTGTGTGAAGAAGAGCAAAAAGTTAGTTCACTGGAGGGTTATTCTCTACAGCCTTTTTAAAAGTTTTTTCCCCCCTTTTTTGGGGGGAGTGGGTGTTTTATGAGGAAGGAAAGGCTAACGGCCCCGAGAACTAAGAGGTCACAAAGACTGCAATCATCCAACCACCAACCCATTCATTGTTCCACCTAAAAATGGTTGAGCAGCAGAGTTGGAGAACTCAGTGCCCTGTGCTCTGATCAGGGTCATACAGGCTTGAAGGCTACTATGACTCCATTCACGAAGACGGAATAAATGCAGGGAAGAGGAAAGGGTCTCTAGTCAACGCCTGTGTCAAGCGGATTAATGTGGGGGGGGCGGGACGGATTAGGAGACTTGGGCTAAGCTCTGCCTTAGCAGGACCGGGGAGGGGATGACAGGGAAAAGCTTTGACTCTCCCTCTTAAATACGAGCCTCAAATATCCATGTAGATGAGGAAGATTCAAAGGGACGGTGGAATTAAGGGAGAATGGAGAAAGAATACGTCAGAGGCACCAAAGCTTGACCCGCTCTATCTTAGTTCAAAGACCATGGGAGTTGGGGAAGTACAGCCCACCTCAACTCAAGAAAAACTAGAGGATTCATTTGGGCCCCGAAGGAGCGGAAAACCGAGGCGAGACCACAAAAAGGTAGGAGGAGGGAATCAATCATCGTAGGTTGGTCCCATCTCCCCCGCTGCCCAATCTAACCTCCAACCCCACTCCCCAACGAACTCCAGGACTCCCGCTCCCCACCCTTCCCAACCCGCCCACTGCGGCGGCAACGGAGGCGTTGACCGATTGGTGGGGTAAAGGCGGGCCCACACGCGGCTGAGGCCCGGGAAATGGTGTCGCCTCAACCGACTAGAGAAGGAGTGGTCTTCACCTCAGGTTCGGCTTATTGGCACCTCGGCTTTTCGCCAATCGTCACCTCTTTAACATCGGGTATCTGAGAGGTGTCACAAACGCGGACAGCCAACATCTCGGTCCTGGCCGGACAGACATCAGCTTCCGCCGCCATCTTAACAGCAGGCAAACCGACCCTAGTCACTGCCACCCCCCACCCGAGGTACCGCCGCAACCGCCAACGGATTCCAAGAGAACGTAACCCCGCTCCCGCGAGAACTCACGGGCTAGGAACAGCACGAGCCGAAGACGCTGCCGCCGCCTCCGCGGCTACTGCAGTCTATAGCCGAACCGCAGCCGCCTCCGCGCGATCCCGCGAGAACCTCTACCCGACGGGAACAGCCTGAGCCCAGCCCTTCCCCAGACCCCTCCTCCCACCAAAGCCGAAGTCGCTATGGCTCCGCTCTCACCCTACGCGAAGCAAAAAGCAAATGACGCACAAACTCACGGAGAGCCGAGAGGCGGAGACACTCTGCCGCCGCCGGCTCTCGCATGCGCGGTCAGAACTATCGCGATAACACGTTTTGGTCTCCGCGAAACCTTCGAATTCACTGCAGGATGCCGCCCGCGCCTCGTCTTTAGGAAATACGAGATCTCGCGAGACCTGGGGCACGCTCCTAAAAAGGAGAGAGGCGGGGCTCCATGAAAATGACTGGGAGTTTTCAGGGGAAGGGAGGGACCTCCCGTCCTGCAGGGATCTCGCCTACCACGAGGTTTCCGACCCACTGCGGAGCTGGCTGCCAAACCTCGCGATGACACAGCTCAGCGCCAAATCTCGGCCATGTCCTGAAAACTGCCTCCGCCCCCGATCTAAGGTGTCTAGAGCCTAGTGCTTGAGGAAAATTTAAAAAGTCAACCTGTTTATTCTCACACTTCCGGGCAGAGCTGTACCAATTAACTAAACTCCATTCTGGAAGAGGAGCAATACATCTCCCATTGTTACCTGACTCCAGGAATCACATATTATTTTGGACTAACACATAAAAGGCGTTCTATCTCACAATAAGCACGCAAATGCAAATGAAAACAATGACATAACATTTTTGGCCCATTATATCGGAAAAAAAAATTTTTAAGACCGATAATATCCAGACTCCTTCCCTCGCCGCACTGCAGGCTACTGAATCCATCTTAATCTAACTAAAGGCTCATATCGTTAGTTCTAGCTCCAAAGCCACAAATTTTAACTCCTGAGGCTTTACCTTGGCATAACCAAAAGATCCAATAAAGTGGTTTTCTCCAAACAAAGAGGTCTGCCCTCAGGAAAAATTCAAGCTTCCAAGGGGGGGGTTGGGGGGGAGTGCGTGCTTGAAGCTTTTAATATGGCAGTTTTTCCACGTCTAGCCAACAATGTTTCTCCAATAAATCTTGGGAGCCAATCTAGCTCGATTTGTGGGCTTTCCTATTCTAATGCATTGTTCTGTCTATTCTAATTTATATAATGTTCCTTTAGAGTACATTTTAATAGCTGGTAGTACAAATACCCCATCTTTACTTATCTTTAAAATATTTTCTCGGTTGTTCTTAGCCATATTTTTTCTGGATGAACTTTAGAATCATATTAAGTTCCAAACACTTGGTATATTTATTGAAATTGCATGAACTGTATAAATCAACACAGAAAAAATGGACATCACTACAAAACTGAGCCTTCTTATACAGGAGCACAGTATTCCCTTCTTCACGTATGCAAACGTTCTTTCATTATATTCCTCAATAAAGTTTTGTAGTTTACTTCTAGGTATTTTTATTCCTTTTTCTTGCTATTGCGAATGGGGTTTTTTTAGTGTTAAATTTTCGAAATGCTTACTGCTTATAGATAGGAAAACTATCAATATTTGCCTATCTAGTTTTGTAATCGGACAAATAAAAAATATGTTCAACTTCACAAGTAATCAGGGAAATGCAAATGAAAACAATGACATACCATTTTTTGCCCTTTAAATTAGCCAAAATTACAAAGGTTGATGATAATTCGTGTTGGCACAACTGTGGAAAAATGGGCATTCTCGCACAACACTGAAGAGTGTAAATTAGTATAGCCTTTTGGGAAGACAGTTTGGACAAATCTATCATAATTCAAAATGCATAAACATTTTGACCCAGCGATTACTCTTCTAAGAATTTCTCCTACAGAAGTACTCATACATGAAATATATATATATATATATATATATATATATATACACACACACACACACACACAAGCCCATTCATTATAGCATTGCTTGTAATAGCCCCTTCCCTCCCCCAAAAGGGAAACAAGCCAATGTACATCAATCGGGAAATAATTAAATAAACTGTAGTACAATCATACAATTCAGCTGTTTGTAAGTGAGATAAATTTAAATTCCCTGATATAGGAAGATCTACAAGACATATTGTTAAGTTTTTAAAAAGCAATTAGCCGAAATGAATGTGTGTGTGTGTGTGTGTGTGTGCGCGCGCGCGCGTGTGTGTAGTACCATTTAGATACCAAAACCTACATATACGACGCCTAAGTAGTTACCCGCGAAGCCTGCCTGCCAGCCCCTCACCATCCCCCTCCTCTGAGGCCGCCTTCCTCGAACCCCTGAGAGAAACGCTGAAGGCCCGGCCTTTACTCCCTCTCTAGGGCCACTTGGCCACGACTAATGCCGGTACCTCGCATCCCCACTGTCGGCCGCTCTCTCGCCGCACTGCCGGCCGCTGCCGGGCTGCCCCCGAAGATGCGGCGAGCTCTCCTCACTGGCGCCGGCCGAAGCCTGGGGGAGGGGAGAGAAGGCGGGGTTGAGGGAGGGCTGAGGCAGGCCGCCGGGTTCCTTCACCAGCCTCTCCCGCAGGCTCCCCAAGGCCGCCACCTCCGCGCCTCAGCGAAGGGTCCCGTGGGAACATCCCCTAGTGAGGAGCAGAGGACGGCCGCCAGAGCAGAGCCCGCCCCCCAGCCCGGAGGAAGATGCTCACCTCGGCGGCACTAGCAGGAGTGTGCCGGGTCCGCGGCCCTGCTTCAGACCTGCTCCTCGCTTGCCCTCCACCGAAAACCTCCCCCTCCGGCTCTCCTCATACTCGTTCTGAGGCTCCGCCCCCATTTCGAGAAGCCCCGCCCCTGCCCCCTGTGAGGGCACTCCCTCCGCGATGAAGCCGGGTCCCCTACGGGGGACCGCGCCTGAGGTACTCCAGGCCCAGCAAACCCAACCGTAGAGGATAGTAGGGTCACTAAGGAATTGGGAGTTGATTCGAGGCACGATGGAAACCGCTGAAGGGTGACGTGATTTGATTTGACTAATGTTTAAAAATTAATCTCTCCAGCTGCCTAGCGAAGAATGGGGGGGCGAGAGGGCAAGCGGGGACACTGTGTGGAGGGCGGGAGATGACGGGGGCGCCTACCATAGTGAGTTTACACAGGTAAACCCTTACTTCAGGGAGGTAGTGAGACCTCAATAAACATTCTCTTTTTCTCCTTGGTATTATTTGGGGTGACAGTGCGATTGGGAAAGAGCTTATAGAGGATCTACATTTGTGAATGCATAGGAAAAAAAAGATCAGGTAGGAGTTACCACTATTAACCACTATTAACCACTATTAACCACTATTAACCACTATTAACATGCTTTTCTTCTGGGGTGCAGAAGAAGGGAGCTTTGACTCGAAACTCTAGATACTTCGATAAGGTTTGAATTTTTAACAAAAAGCATGTAAAGTATAGAGACAAAAGCACTATCTGAAGTACTTTTGAGGCATAGAGGAAATAAAAACTGTAATTGTACCCTCCGGTTCTAATTCCAGCCCTCCAGAGCAGTGGTTAATACCCCAAATTGAGAATCTGATGAAGGGATCCACTGCCCGCCAAATATATATATTTACACATAAAATTTTGTGTATAATCTCAGTTTTATGGAGGCCCCTATGAGGTAGATTGACCCATTAAACATTCTTACAATGCTATTTTTAATGGGTGGATGTTACTCCATTATAGTGCTAATTATTTTACCAGGACTCGATGTTTGTCTTTTTTTTTTTTTTTTTGCGGTACGCGGGCCTCTCACTGTTGTGGCCTCTCCCGTTGCGGAGCACAGGCTCCGAACGCGCAGGCTCAGCGGCCATGGCTCACGGGCCCAGCCGCTCCGCGGCATGTGGGATCTTCCCGGACCAGGGCACGAACCTGTGTCCCCTGCATCGGCAGGCGGACTCTCAACTACAGCGCCACCAGGGAAGCCCTGTCTGTAACAATTTTAATGGCAACGTTAAGCATTCCTTTCTTTAACATGTAATTAGTTTCGTTTTTGTTCTTTTTTCATTTAAAAAATGTTTGCCTAATTACACATGAATGAATACATTATTGCAAAACACTCAAAACAGAAAAATGTAAAGTTCCTCTTATATACACATATAGAAATACATAGCTTTGTTTTGTGTTTTTTACTTTTTAAAAATGTAAATGGCATCCTATTTTATGTATCGTTCTAATTGCTTTATTCACTTACTATGTCTTGAAGATCCTTCCATGTCAGTATATATAAATCTACTCATTCATTTTACGTACTGCATAGTATTCCATTGAATGAGTGTACTAGAGTTAACTATTGATAAGTAACCTATTGATAGATACAAAATTGTTTTCAATCTTATACTGTTACAGTGCTTTTTTTTTACTATTAACAGTGCTATGCTAAAATATTTCTATAAGATAAATATGAAGAAGTAAAATAGGTGGCTCAAACAGCACTTTTTGGAATTTTAATAGGTAATGCCAAATTGCCATGCAGAAAGACCCAGTTTACACCTACATCAGGAGTGAATAAGAATAACCATTTCCCTAAATTTTTATCCATGCCGGTATTAACCAGTCATTTCAATGTTGTACCAATGTGATGGTTGAAAAATGTCTCATTTTTGCGTTTCCCTGATTATTATCGAAGTTAAGGAATATTTTCATATGATTTTTTGGCCATTTGCTTTTGTTGTTTGGTGACTTTGCCTATTCATGTCTTTTATCTGTCTTCCAATGGGATTTTTTTGACTTCTCATTAAATTATGTAGTCTGGATATAAATCTTTTTTTTTTTTTTTTTTTTTTTTTTTTTTTTTTTTTTTTTTTTTTTTTTTTTTTTGCGGTACACAGGCCTCTCACTGCTGTGGCGTCTCCCGCTGCGGGGCACAGGCTCCGGACGCACAGGCTCAGCGACCATGGCTCACGGGCCCAGCCGCTCCGCGGCATGTGAGATCCTCCCGGACCGGGGCACGAACGTGTGTCCCCTGCATTGGCAGGCGGACTCTCAAGCACTGTACCACCAGGGAAGCCCCCTGGATACAAATCTTTGTTACAGGTATGGGAAATTTTTTTGCAGACTTTTCCTTATTTTTAAACTTTGCTTACGGGATCTTTTTGAGTATAGATGTTTTAAATATTGATGTATTCAAATTTATCAATGGTTTCATTTATGGCTTTTGCATTTTGAATCTTGTATAAGAAGACTTTTCTACTCCAAGATTAGAAACGTTGTTCTATATTTCCTTGTAATATTTTAGAATTTTACAGATTTAGCTCTTTAATTTTCTGGAATTTTTTTGGTAAACATTTTTCTTAGTCATTAAATGTTCTAACAATGGTATGTTTATAGGTGAATATTATTCCATTGTAATACTAATTACTTATTAGTATTTTTCATAGGGCCTTAAGCATTAATTGAACAGATCATTCTTTCCCTCTATCAAAAACCAAATTCCTGGGACTTCCCTGGTGCAGTGGTTAAGAATCCACCTGCCAATGCAAGGGACACGGGTTCGAGCCCTGGTCCGGGAAGATCCCACATGCCATGGAGCAAGTAAGCCCATGCACCACAACTACCGAGCCTGCTCTCTGGAGCCCATGAGCCACAACTACTGAGCCCACATGCCACAACTACTGAAACCCACGTGTCTAGAGCCCGTGCTCCGCAACAAGAGAAGCCACCGCAATGAGAAGCCCATGCACCGCAGCAAAGGTAGCTCCCTCGCCACAACTAGAGAAAACCTGCGCGCAGCAACAAAGACCCAACATAGCCAAAACTAACTAACTAACTAAAAACCAAATTCCTAAGTATGTGTATGGGTTTGAATGTAAATCATCAGTTCAATAGTCCTAAAATCCATACCAGCATCAATACCATACTTTTTTTTTTTTTGCGGTATGCGGGCCTCTCACTGTTGTGGCCTCTCCCGTTGCGGAGCACAGACTCCAGACGCGCAGGCTCAGCGGCCATGGCTCACGGGCCCAGCTGCTCCGCGGCATGTGGGATCTTCCCGGACCGGGGCATGAGCCCATGTCCCCTGCATTGGCAGGCGGACTCTCAACCACTGCGCCACCAGGGAAGCCCAATACCATACTTTTTAAAAACATTTGAGCTTTAAATTATTTCATCTCTGCTAGGGCAAGCTCCTCTGTCTTTTTTTCCCACAAATTTCTTGGCTATTCTGGTGCATTTTCTTTTCCAGATGAATTTTTAAATTAGCTGGTAAAGTTCTATAAGAATTCCTATTGGGCTTTATATTGCATAAATTTATTTCATCAAATGGGTGTAGGATATTATATTTGACAAACTAGTCTTCTATTGCCATATATTCATGTTGTTTCTAATTGTCCACTGTTAATAAGCAATTCTGTAAAGGACATTTAGAAAAATCTTTCCTCACCACTATAATTATTTAACAACAATAAATTTCAATAAGGCACAGCATATCCACATTTTGGGAGAGGTTGATAGGCATTGCTCAGTGTACTTTGAGAAAGATTTTCCTAATTTACATTTCCGTGGGGTGTATGGGATGTCATCTCCCTATCCTGCTGCATGACTGCGTCATTAACAGATTTTGAAATTTTGAAAATTTGATAGAGGACACATCATTGTTTTGCTGATGTAACGTATTTTGTATTTGTTTTCTATAGTTGCATAACAAATTACCACAAATTTAGCCATTTAAAACAACTCCTTATTGTCTCACAGTTCTGTAGGTCAGATATCCTGGTGGGCTTGATTGAGTTCTCTGTTTAGGATCATACAATGCCAAAATCAAGGTGTCCCCAGACTTGGCTTTTATCAGGAGTTCTCTGGAGAAGAATCCACTTCAGGTTCATTCAGGTTATTGTCAGGATTTAATTCCTTACTGTTGTAAAACAGATCCCCATGCTCCCAACTTCTAGAGGCTGCTCACATTTTTCCTTACGTGTCCCTTTTCATCTTCAAGCCAGCACTGTCACACTGAATCATTCTTTTGCTTGAAATCTCTTAAAGCTCTCTGCTTTTAAAAGGTTTGTGTGATTAGATTAAGGCTATTGGGATAATACAAAATAATCTCCCTATTTTAAGGGGAACCTTAAATACATCTGCAAAATCTCTTTTACCAGGTAATGTAACATAATCATAGGCATGGTATCTCATCACATTCAAAGTCCAGAAATTAGGGTGGGAAATCTAGGGAGGGGGCATTCTAGGATTCTGCCTACTATAGATTTATTTTCCTCTTTTCAAACAACTACATGAATCATTCTGGTTGTAAAAGATTCAAACATTACGGAAGTACCATTCACGGAGCAAAACATGAAAGACGTGTTTCACCACCCTTCCCCTTCACTACCACCTCTATTTAGAAGTAGCCCTTTATATTTTTCGTGCATAATGGGATGTCTTTTTGTAACTGGCCATCCTACTTACCTTCCTTATAAGTTCTAATAGTTTTTCTATTCATTTTCTTTGGTTTTCCAGGTGGATAATGATTTCCCCTCCTTATCATATTTATAATTCCTATATGCATTTACTTGACATATAATGTTTTATTGAATTTCTAGGAAAAAAAGGTTAAATAGTAGAGGCAACAGTGGACATCTTTGCCTTTCTCCTGGTTTAGTGAAACTTCTAGTGCAGTGTTTCACAAACTCATGTTCTGGATGATAATAGGTTTTTAATCTATTTAATTATGAACATTGCAAACATGGAGCAAAGTTGAAGGAGTTTTACAGTGAACACCTGCATACCCACAACATAGATTTTATCATTAATGTTTTGCTATACTTTATCACATAGCTATCATCTATCCATCAATCAAACCATATTTCTCGGATTTATTTTCCTATTCTACCACTTTCTCCCATCCTATTCTCGACTTAATAAATTATTTTCAGCTTTTATATTTATTATCTTCCTCTAGTTCTCTCTGTTTGTTTTGCTGTTTTCGTTGAAATGGCTTACATTAAATATGTGGCTTATTCATTTTCAGTCTTCCTTACTTATTTCTAAAATCATTTAAGGTTATAAATTTTTTCTGTTTGACCTTAATATGTAGTACTTTCATTCTCATTAATTTCTAGTCTATAATTTTGGTTTTGATTTCTTCTTTGACCATGAGTTATTTAGAAGTGTTGTTTGATTTTTGAAGTGACAACTTTCTTTTTTGGCTGTTTTTGTAGTTTGAAGTTAGTTGTATTGCACTGTGGTCCAATAGCGTGACTTTTATGATTCCTACTATTAGAAATGTATTATGCTTTCTTTTGTGACTTAGTACATGATCAACTTTTGCAAGGGTTGCATAGGCATTTTTTTAAAGTTACCTTATAAAATATAACTTATCTGTTTTTCTGATTTCTATATATATATATATATATATATATATATATATATATATATATATATATATATATTTTTTTTTTTTTTTTTTGCGGTACGCGGGCCTCTCACTGTTGTGGCCTCTCCCGCTGCGGAGCACAGGCTCCGGACGCGCAGGCTCAGTGGCCACGGCTCACGGGCCCAGCCGCTCCGTGGCATGTGGGATCTTCCCGGACCGGGGCACGAACCCGCATCCCCTGCATCGGCAGGCGCACTCTCAACCACTGCGCCACCTGGGAAGCCCCTCTTTATATATTTTAATGGAATATCGTTTGGTATATATGTTCATGACAGAAGATATTCTTGGTAGATAGTATCTTTTATCAGTATCTCTTTTACCCTATTTAAAACTTTTTGCCTCGAATACTAACATTTCTAATGTTAATGCTGTTGCTCCTATATATATACGTCTTTATTGTTTTCTTTCTGATTACAGAATGTCAGACAAACAAATTATTCAAATAGAGTTAACAACTGTTAGTATGATATATATTCTTCCAGATCTTTTTCTATCTATACATTGATAGGTATATGTATTATATTACAGATTTTTTAATCATAAAAAGGGAGAGAATCATGCTATATCTGTTTTACAACTTGCTTTATTGACAATGTATTCTTGACATGCTTTCTATGTCAGTGTATATACATCTACCTAATTCTTTTTAACTAATCTCTGCAGTGAGCATTTGTACAAAGTGTCTGGTCCATCACTCTTTTTTTGATTCAAATATCACTTCAGGGAAGCCTTCCCTCACCCCCCCAAAACTAGACCAAGGCAGCCTGTAATACACTTTCATGATACTCTGCTATTTTACTCCATAGGCACCCAAGACAGCTGTGTGATTAATGCCTGTTCCCCCCACCACACAGAGACATACATATACCCTACACATACACCTTATAGTGGACAGAGAGCTCCTTGAGAGCAGAGACTATGTCTGTTTTGTTTATATTTGTACCCCAGCACCTAGCACAGTACCTAACATTTGTATCTATTCAATAAATATTTTTTGAAAGACAGAATGAATAAACAACCCTATGAGGCAAGTATTACAACTATGCCCATTCTACAGGTTACAAAACTGTGCTAATTTAAGTAATAGTCACCCTATAAGAATCCCCTGAGGATCTTCAGAAATAAGTGGATAAGGTAACAGTAGATTATGGCTTTCTTAATATATCACTACTTAAAACTTTACCTTTTTAAAAAAATTAGTTGCATGGGGTGGGTGCTCCTTTGGATTGTTACTGATTTTTCATTATTATAGAGTGCTAAAATGAACACCCTTGTAAATAGCTTTGCACATTTGTATAATTCTTTTTTTTAAATTAATTTATTTTATTTTTGGCTGCGTTGGGTCTTCGTTGCTGTGTGCGGGCTCTTCTCTGTTGCAGCGAGCGGGGGCTACTCTTTGTTGCGATGCGCGGGCTTCTCATTGCAGTGGCTTCTCTTGTTGCAGAGCATGGGATCTAGGCGCGTGGGCTTCAGTAATTGTGGCGTGTGGGCTCAGTAGTTGTGGCTTGAGGGCTCTAGAGCGCAGGCTCAGTAGTTGTGGCACACAGGCTTAGTTGCTCCGCAGCATGTGGGATCTTCCCGGACCAGGGCTCGAACTCACGTCCCTGCATTGGCAGGCAGATTCTTAACCACTGCACCACCAGGGAAGGCCCACATGTATGTACTTCCGTAAGACAAATGCTGGAAATGGGATTGCTGCAATGGGTATGCACATTTTACAATTGGATAGCTATTGCCAACTTGCCCTCTAAAAGAAATTATACAAATTTATATTTGTAGTACCAGAGTATGAGAGTGATTTTCCCCCATACCCTTGCCAAAGCTGTGCATTTTCATTCATTTTTTCTTTGTTAGTCTGATATGTCAAAGTGATATGTCGTTGCTTTCATTGTTTTTGATTTTTGGTAAAGTTGAGCAGCTTTTCATTTGTTTCTTAGCCATTTGTATTCTTCTTCCTTTTTCAAATGTGTAGCTTGTTTGTGTTGTTTGCCCATGTTTTTATTGAATTTAGTATTTTGTTACTGATTATGAATACATCTCTTTTTTTAATTTTTATTTAAAAATTTTTTATTGCAGTGACATTGATCCATAACATTATATGTTTAATCTATACTACATTATATTTCTACTTCTGAATACATGCCAGCATGCTCACCACCAAAAATTTATTTCCCATTTACCACCCTACAGTTGACCCCCTTTACCCAGTTTGCACTCCCCCCTGCCACTTCTCCTCTTTTAACTACTACTCTGTTCCGTATATACATGTTTGTTTTTGTTTTGTTTGGTTTATTCATTTATTTTGTTTTGTTTGTTTGTTTTTTGTATTCCACATATGAATGAAACCGTGTAGTATTTGTCTGACTTATTTCACTTAGCATAATACCCTCAAGATCGATCCATGTTGTTGTAAATGGCAAGATTTCATTTATGGCTGAGCAGTATTCTAGTGTGTGTGTGTGTGTGTGTGTGTGTGTGTGTGTGTGTGTGTAAAACATCCTCTCTATCCATTCATCTGTTGATGGGCACTTAGGTTGTTTCCATATGTTGGCTACTGTAAATAATGCTGTGATGAACATAGGGGTGCGTATATTTTTTCAAATTAGTGTTTTTCTATTCTCTGGATAAATACCCAGAAGTGGAATAGCTGGATCATATGGTAGTTCTATTCTTAATTTTTTTGAGGAATCACCATACTGTTTTCCAAAGTGGCACAGATAAATAGAAAGATATTTTGTGCTCGTGGATTGGAAGAATCAACATTGTTAAAATGTCCATATTACTTAAAACAATCTACAGATTCAATGAAATCCTTATCAAAACCCCAAGGAAATTTTTCACAGAAACAGAACAAAAAATTCTAAAAGTTATATGGAACCACAAAGATCTCAAATAGCCAAAGCAATCCTGAGAAAAAAGAGCAAAGCTGGAGGTATCACACTCCCTGATTTCAAACTATGTTATAAAACTATAATAATCAAAACAGCATGGTATTGGCAGAAAAACAGATACATAGATCAATGGAACAGAATTGAGAGTCCAGAAATAAACCCACACATATATGGACAATTAATTTACAACAAAATACCAAAGAATATACAATGGAGAAAGGATAGTCTCATCAGTAAATGGTGTTGTGAAAACTAGACAGCCACATGCAAAAAAAATAAAAAAGAAAGAAAAGGAAACTACACTATTGTTTTATACCATACACAAAAATCAACTCAAAACGGATTAAAGCCTTGAGTGTAAGACCTGAAACCTAGAAACTCCTAGAAGAAAACAGAGTCAGTGCACTCTTTGACATAGATTTTAGCAATATCTTTCTGAATATATCTCCTCAGGCAAGGGAAACAAAAGCAAAAATAAACAAATGGGACTACATCAAACTAAAAAGCTTTGCCTAGCAAAGGAAACCATCAACAAAACAAAAAGACAACCTACTGAATGGGAGAAGATATTTGCAAATCATATAGCCAATAAGGGACTAATATCCAAAATATATAAAAAATTCATACAACAACAACAAAACCTCAAACAACCAGATTTTAAAATGGAGTAGCTCTTTTTTATATTATGGATAATAACCCTTTGTCTTCCTGTCTCAAATATTTTACTCAGTTTGTTATTTGTCTTTTAACCTAGTAAATTTTTTTCTTAGAATATACAAATTTAAAATATTTTATATAATCAAATTATTGTTCATTTCATTTATAATAGCTGGCATATGTGTTGTGCTTTGAAAAGCTTTCCCTACATCAAGATTATAAAACTCTTTCTCCATGTTTTCTTCTAGCACCTTTATGCTTTTAATTTTTACCTTTGAATACTTGTCCCATATAGGTTTTATTTTGATGTACAGAACAAATATAGATTTCCAACTTTAAATTTTCCCAATGGCTATCCAGTTGTTCCTACATAATTATTGAATAGTTGACATTTTACTCATTCATTTGAAATGCCCCCTTTATTAAATGCTAATCTCCCAGATATCTTAGAGTCCACTTCTAGAATCTTATGTTCCATTGTGTAATAGTAAAGCCTGCAAGTGCTGAAGCCAGGCTACCTGGGTTTGTACCCAGCTCTGCCATTTACAGTTTCTGCTTCTGTAAAATGGGGAAAATAGTACCCATATGATAGCATTGTGATTACTAGATAAGTTCATTTATGTACAATTATTAGAGCAGTCCCTGGCACATAGGAGTACTGGTATTTTTATAATATGTATTATTAAAATTTTAATTATTTTATCATTTTTCATAGTACATGATATCATCTGCATATGTATTTCTGTTATCTTCTTGTAGAATGACTTCTCTTTTCTTTTTAACATCTTTATTGGAGTATAATTGCTTTACAATGGTGTGTTAGTTTCTGCTATATAACAAAGTGAGTCAGCTATACGTATACATGTATCCCCATATCCCTTCCCTCTTGCATGTAGAATGACTTCTAAGCAGCTTGAATAATTTTCAGATGACCTATAACAACTCTACTTATCCTCCACTCTTATATTTAATCCAAATTAGGCATCTTAATCCTAGGCAGTTAGGGAGGGGGAGGAGAGGAAAGAAGGGAGAGGAGTAAAATTGTCCCTATTCACAGATGACATGATTGCCTACACAGACAGTCACAAATACACACACACACACACACACACACACACACACACACACACTCACTCAACCCCCTGGAACTAATAAATTAATTTAGCAAGGTTCAAGAATACAAGATCGGGGGCTTCCCTGGTGGTGCAGTGGTTGGGAGTCCGCCTGCCGATGCAGGGGACGCGGGTTCGTGCCCCAGTCCGGAAAGATCCCACATGCCGTGGAGCGGCTGGGCCCGTGAGCCATGGCCGCTAAGCCTGCACGTCCGGAGCCTGTGCTCCACAACGGGAGAGGCCACAACAGTGAGAGGCCCGCGTACCGCAAA